>BROG01000168.1:852500-1150000 GCA_030159075.1 Atrina japonica
ACAGATAACTCAAAAACCGCTATCGAACAGGTACATCAACATGATTTCATTTAGTGTATCAGCGCAATCGCAAACAAGGATATTATACCGACCGCAAAATTTGCAGAACGGTGACATCAAACGCGGGTTTTGAAATCCTTGTGTTAATAACTTGTCAGTAAGGAGATTACCTCTTTATATGAAATGTTCATATATTGAACAGGGCTGGCATATTGTACCATTTGTAAGATATAAACAACTTATACGGGATATTTCCACTTAAACGTGGAAAGTTGACGATTTGAAAGCCGACATCGTCGCGTTTGTCGTATAGTCAGGTTGTTAATTCCCCGTCTGTGTCTACAGTAAATAAAATGTGCAAGTAGGAAGCGTTTCTAGAGCTCATGGGGACAGACAGTAAAATGAACATCGTGAGAAGGCTACTTGTCGGATGCTATTTCCGTCATTTCATTGATATGAAAACATAAATATTATATGCACGTAAGGTACACACAGTCTGCGAAAAATTTATCATTTATTTCCCATTGTGATGGGTATTTCACTTCATTAGTGTTGTATAATGTCCATTTTCTATATCAACAGTAAAACTCATGAAGTCATTTGTTATCTTAGCTTATTATGCGTATCTTTTAACTAAGGCATTTGTAGTTGGCCATAGTGGAGACCGTGCCCGTACTGGTTTGCAGTTTTGTGCTGAAACCACATGACACCATTCCTTTCGAGATACTAATAAGTTTGTATTCTGCCATTCACCTCGGCTAATTTTCATCTGTATTTAGAAATCGAAAACCTCGTTATTAGTCTAATGACAATGCATAATGGATCTTCATACTTAAAAACTACTTCGTCTTCAGCAAATGTCCGGTAACCAGCAAATTACGGACATGTATTGACTGGTATCTTTAGTTTGTGTAGCTTGGACGTGTGTTGAATGTGAAGGAAGCTTTAAAGATTAGGTTTGATAGCGTTCCCCGGTACTGGAAAGATTTGTCCCAAGCAATAAACCTCAGTTATACTCATATTAAGTTACTGCAATACTGGTAAACGTTACAAATTTAGAATCAAAAGATAATTGGCGAACAATTAGGTCTTTCAGAGATACATTCACGTACTGATATTGTTATGCTCTCGGTCGGTTTGTTGTATCAATTGTAACGGTTTACAAAAGATAAAAATGGCTTACTGGATTATGGTTACTGCTCATAATTACATACAGTTTGTATAAACTCCTGAAGATAAAATTAAACTGTGTATATGTATAAAATAAACATCACTCCTTGTGTCTGACGGAACGAAAATAAACTTATTACGCATTACTTCTTATAAATTGTGGTTGTTCAGCCTCCTTTTTCTTAATTACAACTCTGATTATTGTTTCAAAAAATGAGAGAAAAAGAAAAACTGTTATCCCAAATTTACTTTGAAAAATTCTAAACAGTGTTAACTTCTAACTTCTGTGAACAAAATAATTTTTAGTAATAGTTATACATAAAATATTATTTTAAGGGAAATTTTAATTGTTCATCATTAAATGGGAAAAGAATGAAACATCTCTCCATTTCTCGTGGTCAACGAGAATTCATTGAGGTGCAAAAAGATCACAAAGCAATCGATGACCTCTGCGTATGAATATCAGTTATGAGGGTTTTGACGCAATCTATAATATACATGTATATTTAAAAACATTTATTTACATGTACTGAAAGCTATCAATACATGTACAAATACGCCAACAATATTTGGTTAAGTCAAGACTGATACTTAAGTATATTAAAACTCAACCTTCTGGGAGTGATAAAACGCCATACAGACCGCAAAAGTTTTAATTCTAATGGTTAAATTTGTAACTTAATTGAGGAGTCATTTAGATAAACACAGTGATAATTAATACATGTATATGAGTGAAATGTCGGACACAAAACATTAAAGCTGTGGTGAAAGTAAATAATAATCATTTGATCAGGCATGACCTCTAGGTGTGTACAATTATAATGGATAATTTATTGCATTTTTCGTTTTGTAGATTGTAAATTCCCATAAATGATAATTGATTATAGTACAGAACACTTTATGTAAATAAGTCAGCGAAACGTTTGTTTTATATAAATCAGTTAATGGGTCCAATACATCCAGCGGTTTGTGTTGACAGGGACAGCCATTCTAAAACAATTACCTGATTGAATTTTGATCTCCCCCGAGTCAATTCTGTACACAAAAATTCAAATACAAACTCTACACATTACGAAAAGCTATCTTCCACAAAAATATGATATAATATCTTAAGGTTGTTCTAATCCCTTTAGTCTTTGTAAATTACTAGACAGCTGCCGGAGACCTATTTCTACTTTATAGTTCTTTGATAAAATTTAAATCAGCACCAAAATTAGATGCGCGTTCATTACTTTGACAAATTGTTGCTTTATATATTTTGACAATGTGAAGAGTTCTCTAACAGTTGGTGTAAGAATAGAACTCGGATGTATTCCGGTGTTGATTATTTATGCATCATACCCGGAGGAACCTTTGAAATATACAAAATCACAGATCCCAAAGTATTAATCAGAAAAAGATTCAGGAGACCATATAGAAATCACGGACCTCTGATAATCCAGACTTGGGATACGGTAGCATCCACTGTCAACCGGTCAAGTCCAAAGTCAAATGAAATAACTGAGGAATGAATCCCGACAAAGACGAGCCAACAGCCACTATCGAACAGGCAATTCAACATATCTTTAACACTGGTATTGACTCAACAAACGCTCGGTTTTATACGCGGAAGTTATGTGTCTATCATAATAAGTCCCATAACTCTGGCAAATATCGCCAAAATTTACTTTTAAAATGAAAACTAAAAAGAAAGAAATTCAACGTATATGGACAAGAAGTCAACAAATCTTGAGCATTATAAATTTGGTATTATGTTTATAATGTTTATAATCACTAGATCGTTGCCACTGCTGGTGGACCATTTGAGTCCCCGAGGGTATACATAAACCTAGTACCTGGTATTTTGGTACCAGCTGATAATCTTATACTAAAGTAATATTTGACTTTGATAACACCATATAAATTCCAAAATTTTCTAAAGCTAACTTTTTACAGTGGTTACTTTAAGACGGATTTCGACTATACTTTTAGATTTATTATTTGGCCTTGTATGATACCACTTTGTCTTTAGAAAATACATATACATTTTAAATTGAAGATGAACTGATGAAGTCTAATTGACAGAAACGATCGTCTTGAGCATTATAACTTTGGTATTATGTTTATAACATTTAGTACTCATGCTCAACAAACTGTTATTGATTGTAATTTAGCAACTGGATAGTTTGTATACAGTATAGTGTATATAAGTTGAATACAATTGTAACTCATGACTAAACATATTGCTCATTTGAGGAAAAGTTCAGAAATATGAAAAACAGTTATACCTCACAAATGATCGGAGCATGTTCAGTATATGAACATTTAATATGCTGAGGTAAACTACTTACTGACAAGTTATTGGCACAGGGTTATCTAAAATGTCGTTTGATGTTCAAAGTTCTGCAGATTTTACGGTTAGTATACTAGTAATAGTCTTGTCTGTGAATACTCTATTTCACTAAATTAAATGTTGAGTTACCTGTTCGATAGCAGTTGGTGAGCCGTCTGTACCAATTGTGACGATAACTCATTAGGATTTGACTGTGGACCGTGGACAACGTATGAGAACAAGTAGAAAATATTACTGTGGTCAGTATAATTCTAATGCGTTATTTAATTACATTTAAACTCGTCCAGGTAAGGATAGGGTTTACGAGACTCTTACCCGTCAGGTAATATGGATTTTTCAATATTACAGTGAAACTAGTTATAAAAAAAATAAATAAAAAATAAAAAAAATTTCGTCTCGGGGGCATACCAATCTTAACACATGTAGTACTGTTTGGTCGTTTAACAAATCTACCACATATACACCGTAAAGAGAGTCATCATTGTTCAAATATTGTCGTATAAGTACAATCTCCATATATGTTTCGTTTTCAATAGCGATGTGTATCTAGGCTTTTATCCGTTAAATCACAGCAGATTTGTCAAGGCAGGATTGTTGTTATTACTTAGTGCAAATATCAGATAAGAAAGCTCTCTTTTTTATAACCTATAATCTACACCACATTTATACCTTATCACTACACAAATATTGGTGTCCAAAAATGCAATAATTGACGGTTATGCCTAGTATGATTCGCTGTTTTATTAAACAAGGACTTTTACAAAATGGAAACACGAAATAATTACATTTCTATGCAAATCTAGAGACAAAGTAGAAATTCCAATATCTATGATCCTGGTAATAGCCCAATAATGGGTCTTTTGTTGATGGTTTCTGCGGACGATTTAGCAGATTTGTCGTATTACTGTATAATATTGTATCTACATTAAACAGACCGCCTTGTTCTCGGATGCTCAGATAAGCTAAGTTTGTATACATATCACCACAAACAAATTGTTCAACCAACACAAAACCCAATACGACAGTAATACAGATTTATATGAGCAAGTATTAGATCCATGTATTACAAAACTAGTATACCGATATTTTTTTTCTCGAAGGTTCGAATCCCGCTAGGGTCATTTCGAATTAAGTGGGAAAGTTTGCCAGTTATCTTGCGGAAGGTCGGTGGTCTTTACCCGGGTAACCGGGGTTTCTCCTCCACCGATAAAAACTGGACGCCATCATATGACTGAAAGATTGTTGAGTATGGCGTTGAATAAAAAAAAAAAAATAAAAAAATCGAAGGATATTATACAAAACATATACAATAAAAACTTGGCGATCGAGGATTTAGGTATGACTTTTAATATATTTTTGTTCCTTTTATCTCGAGAGATTTCATAAAACTTCTTTTATCGCTAAAAACTTAACGATCCGATTTTGGTTCATGAGGAACATTTCTTGCGAATGATTAATTTTGGCTTCTGGCTTTTTTCACTAATATTCGTGAAAACACCAATTCCGCGATTAATAATTGATTATTTATTTGCAAACAACTTAAATTTACAAGTTCCAAGTGGTAATATCATACATGTTATAAACAGAGACATACATGTCTTCGGTGTGAGTAGATTGATTTTCAGATTAAGAGTCTAAATTTAGTGCTGTTTCCTGGTCTTATGTACTTTGAATAAAGAAAACTGCTTGCAATGCAGTGGATATGGAAACGTTTGTACGAAATACTATATACGCATATATATATACATATATATATATATATATATATATATATATATATATATATATATATATATATATATATATATATATATATATATATATATGAAGTAATGATATGAATGAGAACAATGATGTATTAACAAAGGCTATTATTAAAATTTGTGTTAGATATTTGAGTTTGCGAAGAGGTCAAATTTGAGTTTGCTAAGAGGTCATATTTACTCTAAAACAATATTTCGTATAACAAAGTGATATACAGTCATATCTTTATTCTTTTATTTTTATTTATTTTATTTTATATACTTCTTTTACGAGGGTTTGGCTGTACAATATAAAAATTTCAGATACCAAAGTATAAATCAATAGAATGTCCAGGACATAGATACAAATCCGGTAAAAATGGACAAACACGGACCTCTGGAAACCAAGAGGTGGGATCAGGTGCCATGGAGGAGTAAGCATCCCCTGTCAACCGGTCACACCCGCCGTGAGTCCACAGTCGAGTCCAATGAAACAAGTGAGGGGTGTATCCTCGTCACAATTGGTACAGACGTCTCAACAACCGCCAACGAAAAGGCAACTCAACATTTCACTTCGTGAAACAGAGTAGTCGAAAACAAGACTATTATACCGACCGTAAAATTACTGTATATGATCGATCAACCCATGGGTATTAGTAAATGTCTGATTTCTAGATCATAATTAATAAAGGAATAATTGAATTTTGATGAATAATTACTTGATGAAAAGAACTGGTTCATTTCATATCAAAGATAACATTTCGCAAATTTTACGTTCGGTATAATGACCTTGTCTGCAATAATAGTGTTTCAAGGAATTAAATGCTGAATTGCCTGTTTGATTGAATCATCTTTACCGAATAGTTGATGAATCGTCTTTACCATTTATGACGAGGATTCATTCCTGAAATATTTCATTTAACCCTTCAATCCTGAATGCTCTATCCTATTGCATCAGAGCAGTCTATTATGACCTGTAGGGTTGTAAGGGTTAAAATATATGTGGACTTACGTCCGGTAAAACCGGTCGACAGGTGGTGTGTTCTCCTACGTGGCACCTGATCCTACCTCTGGATTATCAGAGGTCTGTACGTGTCCAATTTTCACCTGACTTGTATATGTCTCATCAACCTTCATTCAATTTATACTTTGGTATCTGTGATTTTTATATTTCATTATCATCATCTTCCTCATTGCCATCATCATCATCATCATCATCATCATCATCATCCTCATCCTCATCATCATCATCATCGGCAGCAGCGGCATTGCCAAAACAAAAAACTGGATGATAATGACAGAAAATTATAACAGAATTACGTCTATAAAGTACGCCTAAAACTTTAAACATACAAAATAATGTCTGTACAACGTCGTGTGATTGTTTTATTGTTATTTTGTTTTTAGTATTTAATGATTTCATTTATTTGTTTTATTTCACTTTGTTTCATCTTGTTTGAATTTCAGCAGTAAATCAGCTGTGGGAGAGAAATCTGACGATTCACTGATGGAAGTTATCAAAACTTGTAGAGATGATTGTGTTACTGGAGCTTACTTTCAATACCATACTGCAATAAACAAGCTCGTCCCGATTAACTTTTGTTTAATTTATCTAAATCATGTGCGTTCAACTTAGAGCATTCACCCCTGCAGTATGTTGGCCCGGCTATGTCGGCACCAGGAATGTGGCATTGTGATGTAATTAAAGTCAAAAGAATAAACATTCATGTGAAAGGGAAAGGCTTTGTATTGACAAGCATGGCGTTACAAGATGACTGAAATATCCGACAAAAAGGATCCAACGTCTCCTAAATTAATACTATCTCCATCTTTTGTTTGGACTCGAAACGGATTATAAAGCAGACGTTTGGGCGTTTAATACTTAAAATTTGTAAACGATTCGGCAAGCAATTAAATTTCTCTCACTTAAAACCGGTGTCGTTCCCTTATCATCACACTTCGGGAACTATGGTGCCGTTGACCTACTTTGACCTCAATGTCAAGTCATTTTGACCTTTCACCATGATGAATGGGCAATAAAATCACTACGTTCTTTAACAGTTATACCAAGTTCGAGTTTTCCTTTCAAACAATCCGTCGTAGTGCAACGAGGACATTTTTCTATCCTCAAGGTCAGATAACATTCTAGTACATTTCGCTGGTCTGCTAAATTCCGGTTGCTTTTCACAATTTTTAAATTCTCGTATGTGATACCCGATACCACCGTTGACATCAAATCTAGTTTAATCAACTAAATCGATACCGTAAAAGATAAGTGGTTTGAAGTCTATCAACATTGCAACCGGATTCTTCCAATCCAAGCTTGAGGAATGTTGATGATGAATTTAAATGGAGCCATCGATCGCACATACGAAGCAGAGATCGTTGATGAGATGAACTTGCTGTTTGTTACTTTTTGCTTTTCAAAAGTGACAATTTTGTTTCACGTGACGGTCTTTTAAAGGAATGGTGTTACAAAGATGAAATACAGTAACCTTAACAAATAGGATACCAACAACATTTTAAGAGATTTAATCGCCTAGTCTCGTCTAGAACGATTTTGGCAACAACAATACATAATTGTACTATCCAACCAATACCTAGACACAAATAAACCTCCAAAACGGGGAGAACTAATTCTATTGAAATATTTGATATATTGTGTCTTTCGATGGTCTTAAGAACTACAATAGCGTCAATAGATAACACAATCCCATACCTTGATTGATAAGTAAGTGACTATCAGTTTATATCGTTGTAGAATGACTTGTCGGGAACACAGCTTTCAAGGGAGATAATCTAGTTACATGATCAATTTTTGAGGATCTATGGATGTCACAAGGTCATTACTTGCTTTATTGCTTTTTAAAAGTCAGCTAAATATATATATTTTTTAAAAAATCACCTACTGTCCTACGGGAATACATACAAAGAAATAAATCTGTTAATATCAAATGTAGATTGCCATGATTCTCAAACAGCTTTTAAATCTAATTAATGTATCTTTTAATTCTGGTAGATATTTGAAGACAATTCTTATTTCCTGATCTATTGTAACAAAATTGACAACGGTCAACTGAAACAAAGAATAAGGAGTTGTTTTATTTAATGATTAACATATGAGATTTTCTGTCAGAACCAACTAGTAGTTCGAATGTGGGGAAGTGGAATTGCACATATGTGTAATTTTAGTAAGAAATTATAATATGCATTATGCATAAACTGTATACCTGGAAAATATCGCTCTCGTTTAATTTTCGCCATTTTCGCCCTTAGATGAAGTCGTAATTTTCAAGATAAATACAATGTAATTAAAACACGCACATCCTGCCATCCATAAGACTATGGTAAATTAGGGCGAATTTAAGCCCGGGTGAATATGTTTTATTTTGGCGTTAAAGGGTGAAAATAAGTAGAGGCCAAAATGTCCCGTCATACAGTAGTAATTTCTTCGAAAACATTACACATACATTAATGGACAGAAAGAGTAATAGAGGACATGATTTGGGTTTTCTTTATTGGAGTTTAATGTCATGTTTAACGTTATTACATGTATAAGCTGGTGGCCAGTATTTCATGGTGGAGGAGACACGGAGGTCACCCTTGTCAGAAAGTCGGCATTGATGGCATACTTCACAACAATTGCAATGTTGTATAGCGCTTTATACTATAAAGTCTCTCACCTCGTGTCAGCGCGGGTTCGAGCACAGCTGAAACCTAAGCTGATATCGTGTATCATGTTTCCACTTTTTGATTTACCAATTATCATGTTTCCACTTTTTGGTAAAACCCCTAGTAAATCAAAAAGTGGAAACATGATACGTGAGAAAGTTTGCCAGTTTACTTGCGGAAGGTATGTCGTCTCTTTCTGGGTATATTGTAACCGGGTTATCCCCTCCGCCATGGAAAACTATATATCATTACTCCTATGAATCAAATGAGTACTGAAGTACAGAAATGAGGTGATCAATAATACAGCGTTTGATTGTTAAATACATGTACAGGTATATAAAAAGCTCAAATACCAACGCAATCTTCAGAATGTCCAGGATACATATATAATCTGGTGAATATTGGACAAACACGGACCGCTGGAAATCCAAAGGTGGGATCAGGTATCATGGAGGAGTAAGCATCCCCTGTTGACCGGTCACCTCCGCTGTAGTTCCACAGTCAAATTCAAATGAAATAAATGAAGAATAAATCCTCATCACATATTGGTACAGACGTCAGGCAACTCAACATTTCATGCACTGAATCAGAACAGGTAACTCAATATTTCATGTACTGAATCAGAACAATTAACTCAACATTTCATTAATGATACAATACAGGTCACTTAACATTTCATTAGATAAACAGATTAGGTAAATTAACACATTTCATTACTGAAATTTTAACCAAATCCTTGCATTCCCATATACACCAAGAGGTATCTATGAGATAACAGGTTGTTATCTATGGGATAACAGATCGTATCTTTTAATATCACCAGGTATGTTATGGGCACACACAGAATAACACGTCCTATGAAAAAGCACTGGGGTGAACCACTGGCGATTGGGTCAGGTACTTATTTCAGTCGCGTGTTGTGCGTGTTATACGTTTATTGTAAAGGAGTATAATTTGTTGCTATTTTAAGATATTAGTATCGTTTACTTATAAAGGCTTGTATTCCATGTCAATTTGTCACTCACACGTGTAAAGGGTCAAATGTCAATGAAATAATATTTCTTCAGGTGAATTGCATAATAACGTATGATTTTGATATGTATAAACAGTAGGAAATATCATTTTAATAGATAATAATTAGACTATGTAAACAGATACAGTTGAAATTGAACAGTCAATAATACAAGGAACTCTATAAGTGTGTTTGAAGTTCTGTATGAAAGCAATATCGTAAAAATATCAGACATATCCTTTAGTCTAGTACATTTAAACAGGTTTAGTGCGTGCTCTCGTGTCAGACTTTGATCTAATTATATGTTGTTTTATCTGGGGTTGATAATTCTTTTGCTTCAAACTTCAAAATCTGACAAATGGTATTTATTATGCGTGTTTCATTAACTTCACTAACTCTGGAAGTGAATCTATAAATGAACAGTAAACTGGCCTTTATCAATCGCTTCCTTTCTATAAGTACATTTTATACTGCATGAAGGGTTATATATATATATATAAGCGCGTGTGTGTGGATATTATAAAAAAACCAAAAATTAAACAAAAATATGTCAAATATTCTTAAAGGGAAATTAATTGAAAATTGAAAGAATCTGAGGCCATCTGAACATAATCATCATAATGATTATTATACGGAAGTAATGACACATTTTTAATGTCACGTGACACGTGGTTCCTTTGGAAAGTTTTCGTCTAAACGCCTCTGTTAAATCATAAGCGTCCGGTATGTAGACGCATCCGATAATTCTGAATAAGATTCAGGAATTTTCAAAGAGGCGGGCGTAATTTTTGGAGGTAGGGGTAATGACAAGACAAAAATGGTGCGTTTATTTTGAGCAAAAAAAAATAGATATCATCAATAGTTATATTTTTGCTATTGTTTAGCTGATAATAATCCTATAGAAAATCGTATAAAGTTGCATGCAAAACAACTTTTGTTTACAAATAATTCATCATATGCTTACCTGCCAAGAAAATACATGGCAACGAAAATTTCTTTACCACTGTGAAGAGGGAAACACTTTTGAGAGAAAGTGAATAAACCAAGGCGTATTCAAAATTAGCAAGAAAAAGCCTGGGTAGAATCAGGATTTAGGGAGGGGAGGAAGAGAAGATTAACTTCGCGGAGCGTTGCGAGGTGCGAACATTTTCGATTTTTTTAAAAATAATTTATGCATTACTGAAAAATATTGTGCAGTTCGTACAGAGATTATTTTGATTGTAAATACATGTATAGGCCTTCAAAGGGGTCGTATGCCCTTTACGCTCCCCTATTAAATCCGCCACTGCATGTCATACATATGAAGCCAGTGGCGTACAATATGCGAAATATTTTTGATGGACCGTAAACCGAAAATGAAAGAAAAAGTATCCAGATACGAATGCAGTTTCATTTATCTAGTCTAAACGTTCGATTCGCAATCGGAGCGTCGCAGGTTCGAGCTTCGGCGGGGCGGCTGGCTTTTCATGTTCTTAGGATGGAACAGTAAAATTGAGGTCCCGTGTCACAGTAGGTGTCGGCACGTTGAAGAAACCTCACTGCTCAATGACCGTAAGTGCTGAGCATTGGCCAAAATTTGAAATCCTTCACCGGCATTTGGTGACGTCTCCATGCATATGAGTGGAAGATTCTTGAGTGTGGTGTTAAACAACAACAACAACAACCTAGTCTAAATAAGATTTTGTTGTAATCAGAGTGTTCGGGTGGGCTGCAGGCTACTGTAAGGTAAGTGGATATGTTACACTGCATTTACGACAATGGTTGATATGGTTCTCTATCGTAACGTCAGAAGAAAAATTATGGATTCGGCATTGATATTTTCTTTATGTTATTCAAAGAAAAAGTAAATTTGAGGACGCAAATTTAGCACATTCAGTACATATTTCGGAAAGACAGTACAAACGCCTTCATTAGCATCAGGTTACGCTTGACGCTGTTGTAGATCATGTCCAAGAAGAAAAAGCAAATGGCTGTTTTGACAACACTTAGCTTTTGATCCCCTTGTGTGGCTTTTTGCATTAATTTTCAAAACCGTAAATCAACCATTTAAGAATCGAAGACACGAAGCCTGCATCACATATGCGAATTTGAGTTAACATCCTGTTATTTGAACATGCACGAGGATTGAATTAACGGCTTCATCTTTCTCTTATTATTATATTAGAAGAGATATATGCGTATGCCGTCAAGATACAATGTATCTAGTCTTGTTGAGAGAAGATTTCTATCCAAGTTAATTTGTTTTGTGTAGACAGTATGAGTTCTACTTTTGTAAATATATGGGTGGTCTAAATATTTTTGTTTTTGTTTTCACGAATGGTAAGGAGCAGTTATCGATGAGTATATTTGAAGTTTGATACTTAGATATCATATTATAATGATATTGTGATACAGGCTAATGTCATTAACCACGAATGAAAACGAACACGGCAAAAACATTTCATTACCGTGACAGACTTCTTTACCGCGTATTATTTCAGTAATCTCAACTGCTAAAATATCACATGGCAATATCTAATTTGTCGGGGAGGTATTTGGAAGATCATGGAACATTTTATTTTTTACTAATGCTTACAACTGAACGAGTATTGTATTGGATCGCTCATGCATTTTAGTTAAATGTTGAAAATAAATCAAATAAAAAGAGTTTCTTTCAGTGCAAATCGTAGATAAAGTGTATCGAATACATTTGACATGTTTTGTTCTATTCTTTCGTGATAATACCAGGAGTTACAAAGATTATACAGTAACGAAACTAAATGAAAACATGGGCTTGATAAGCCGAAGAAAAGGATAGAGTTGTATATATAGTTACCTATTAGCTGATTTGGAAGATCGGTAATTCTCACGGTGCCGTTATCCATTATCTGTTAACATTTGCTGGTACTGAACAGGGAGGAAATGAATTTAATTCAAAACAAAATTTCACAGTAAATCAAGTCCTTTGGAGGTATCAGATTAGAGGCTTTTGAGAGTAATAAGACAGAATAGGCCTACATAGCTTTTATTATCATCAAATTGATGTTTTACAATGTTTGTTTCGTTAATTCAACATTGGGAAGGTGGTATTCGAATGGTTTGCTTTACGTTAAATGAACAATTGAGGTTTAAACTGATGTTGTAACTAGTAACTGTGGTTTTATTGCTTTTGTAAAAAAAAATCGAAAGAATACAGAAGGTGTGACTTTATAAAACGCGCTTCAGAAAAAGTTTCCATTTTCAGAATCTCTTAAAACTCAATCTCTTACACAGAGTTGTCGGTCTTTGCATTATCGTTCAATAGTGCAAGGACCGACAACTCTGTATAAGAGATTGATTAAAACGGAGTTAAGCTTATTTTTAATTTTGTGGCGATGGGCATTAGTTAACAGGTACAAGTAAATATCTATATAACACATATATCTATTATCTATTTCCATTCTTAAAGACGAAAGACGGAGTTAAAAAATAAAACGAAAGAATATTTAATCTCCAAATAGATCCAACTCGAACACTCCCGAACGAACTTCCGAAGGAAAACTAAGCTGAAGAATGACATTATTTCTTGATCCACAATATCCCAAGTGTGAGAGTAGAATGTGATGGATATTATGCAAAGGTATATAATGAAGTGATCGAATAATTGTGCAGTGATCAAAACATATGAACTGTAGATCAATATCCAGGCCTTTTCTATAGTTTCCACGGGGTCGAAATTCGGTCCGGTTCCATTCCCAATTTGAAAAAAAAAAATTCGGTGTTGAGTTCATGACTGTAATAAAAAATAAGTTATAAAGGGAAAATCATTTCAAAGATTCATTTACATTTAGATTGCCAATGGCAATGATATTTCCCCCAAAATTAACAGAAAAAGGGCTAGTACTTGACCTAAAGTGTTCAAATTGGTTTATTCCCATGTTGGCCATAGTATGTGGTTTCCAGAAGAAATGGAATTAGCCATTAAGTCAAAGCTACATGTACCACATAAATATTGATAAATATTGTGTGTTTGTGTGTGTGTGTGTGTGTTATTTTGTTTTTAATTTTTACCCATTAGGCCTCTGAACATTATTAGCAAAATACATTCAGAAACTCAAAATAAAACTGACAAAGAACATATTTGGTTACAGGCAAAATTTAAGTTGGAACATCTTACCTGAGCCACCTGTATAGATACCTGGTCATGTTTATACATACACAGGTATGAATACCATCCTGTTTACAGGTGATGCCCAGGTGTATGAGATCAGACTTCAATTTGTTTATTTTATACAGATCTGTGGTATCGTGATTTGGGTATGATTTATCCAGGCAAATTTGTTACAGGTGAATTCATTTTGATTTCAAAGTAAAATGATTGGTTTGTACACAGGGTGTTGATGATATAAGTATCCTGATTATATCAAATATCAATTATTAGATTAAATTAAACCTATTATGATTAACCACATTAAATGATAGAAATATGGAGGTTTGACATGCAAACACGTAAACATATAAGTGATTGCTAAGACTAATAACAGATGAAGTGACATCACTAATATGTTAAATCTAGAACTGTTAACATGGTGACTGGACTTGAGCCTTTTATTTAGAGCAAAAAATGAAGTTACATGCTCATAAGCATTAAGCAGAATTCTCACCATGCTGTAATCAATTAGCACCTGAGGGTCCTTTTCCTGTAGGTAAATTGGCAAACTTTAATGCATAGCCTAATCACACTTAAGTAACGCTCAAACCAAATCTAATAATGAGCGAATGTTTTAAAGCATGATGCAGTATTGTGTGTAGGGTGTGACCGGTCGACAAGGGTATGCTTACTCCTCCATGGCACCTTATCCCACCTCTTGGTTTCCAGAGGTCCATGTTTGTCCAATTTTGTCAGATTTGTATATATATCCTGGACCCTAAACATTTATACTTTGGTATCTGAGATGTTTTATATAGTAACATTAGCTCCGAGATAGCCCTGATAGTGATATTAAAATGTGGGTGTATTAATATTGAATAGCTGAATGATCTATTGAAACAGGCGAGCAATCCAGGCTCGCTTATTTCATATAATGGCGAAAAGATGGAGTTGTGACAAAAATAGGTAACTAATATTCTGCTTATTTGCCAGATATCTGTGAGATGTGTTTCAAATATCTTCCAACTACAATTTTCTGTTTGTCATCGAGATCTTTTTATATAAATCATCATCAATATCTAATATAAACCAGATTTCTTAGTTGTTCTTTTATGATGATATCGGAACATGTATCTCTTAGACTGCAAGATAAAGCGTTACTCTAATGGCTTTTATGTGCGAGCTATTTGGCAGTAACTGTAGCCTAAAAGAGCTAAGGTAAAACTTGAGGTGTTTATCTTTTAGTATAAGTAAATGTAGAGCTACAAAGCTTTAACTGTTTGTTTAATTGCCAACATTTTGAGTTTAATGTTGTAAAAAATCAATTCAGCGTTTCTTTTCAGCTGATGAACGGTATAGTGGAGAAGTGAGGTAAGATATATAAACCACATAAATCTGTCAAATTTTTAAAACGGAATTAAATTTGATGACTTTTCTTGCAGATTAACCTTTAATATCAGAAAGTGGAGAGCTACAAATGTCTGTACATTGTACGGTTAAACTGAAGGTTTGTATTTTACTATCATGTAATGGAATTTTGCTTAGACAAGAGATATACTCAGCTGAAAAAAAAACAAACAAAGAACTAAAAAAAGACAAAACAAACGAAAAAGTCCCTCTACTCAGCCAGAAAAACCCATGAAAAAAACCCCCCAAAACAGTGCATTATTTTTTCCTGTTGTATGGTGTCATATGATATTTTGAACCCCATGATTTTTTAATCTAGGTCCTCCAAGTTTATGAAACCAATATGAATGTCTTATGTTGGCTTTGATGTTGGAGTGAGAGGGTACATATTGTGGGAAGAAACCAGAGTACGCAGAGAAAACCTATGTGTCCATACTCTGGCGACCACCGTATCATCACACATACTCCCTGTCCAATCTGATAATCATACCACCATATAATCCCATATACTCCCTGTCCAATATGAGAATCATACCGACATACCATCCCACACAATCACTGTCTAGTCTGAGAATCAAACCACCATATCATCCCACATACTCTCTGTCCAATATGAGAATCATACCGACATACCATCCCACACAATCACTGTCTAGTCTGAGAATCAAACCACCATATCATCCCACATACTCCCTGTCCAATATGAGAATTCTACCACCACACCATCCCATACACTCCCTGTCCAGTCTGAGAATCATACCAACATACCATCCCACACAGTCCCTGTCCAATATGAGAATTATACCACCATACTATGATACACAGTCCCTGTCCAATATTAGATTTATACCAACATACCATCCCACAAAATCCCTGTCCAATATTAGAATTATACCACCATGCCATCCCACACACTTCCTGTCCAGTCTGAGAATCATACCACCATACCTGCCACACACTCCCTGTCCAATATGAGAAATCATACGACAGTGGTATCAGTAAGAAGTAAGTATACTAACCACTCAACTATCTGGATATTAGATTTTTCAGGTAGGTTAAAACTGAGGACAGACAAAATTAATGGCAGACCAGAAATAAAATATCCCTGATCCTAGTTGTTGTTGTTTGACCGTGGCCTGAAAAGTAAATCTGTAAAGATAGATATTTGATTAACAATATGTATAAATGACTGCTTGACGTGGTCTAGTGGTGGAGGGATCAACTCGTAAGTGTAAGATTCTGGATTTAATCCCAGTACTAACTCATACCAGAGACATAAACAAAAATGTTAGTAACTGTTCTTACCAAGTATTCAACATTAGAAGTGAGTCATAGGTCTTTCTGATTGGACTTAAAATGTAAAACTGAAATGCCATGGTCATTGCAGCCATGGCACATAAAATAACCGTATTCTTCCCAATAAGCACTTATATGCCTGTAAGTGCCCCTCTCACTATGGTTCAGATTTACTCATCATTTTAACAAATGATTCAGAATTTTTTCGAGCCCATTGACAAGGAGATGTGGACCAGAAAAACATGAGTAACAGTTCATCTCTGGTCCCCCTCCCCTTAGCAACAGAAAAATGTCAATACAAGTAGGTGTCCTCAGTATAAACCAAAACAACTTTACCACTGAGCCTTTTAACAAATTAACTGTTTTTCGTTAATTTGACTCTTAATTGATTCCAATAAGTGCCCGCCCCTCTTTTCCATTCATTTGTCGCCATGGGCTCTTATTGGATTGAATATGGTAGCCTAAGTGAAAAAAACATACGATCTTTGCATCCTATATAAACATCAACATACGACAACGCAGATGTACACAACATCAAAATATGATGACATTTGTACCCCTCAAATACACAACATCAACATACGATAACATTTGCATGCCTCAGATACACAACATCGACATATGATGACATTTGTACCCCTCAAATACACACACAACATAACATACATGCCTCACAACATTTGCATTTGCCTCAAATACACAACATCAACATACGATAACATTTGCATGCCTCAGATACACAGCATTAACATAGATGACATTTGTACACCTCAGATACACAACATACTGCGACATTTGTATGCCTCAAATACACAACATCAACATACAGCAACATTTGTACCCCTCAGATACACAGCATCAACATAGATGACATTTGTACTCCTCACATACACAACATCAATATACAGCAACATTTGTATGCCTCAAATACACAACATCGACATATGATGACATTTGTACCCCTCAAATACATAACATCAACACATGGCAACATTTGTATGCCTCAAATACATAACATCAACATACGACGACATTTGTACACCTCAGATACACAACATCAACATATGATGACATTTGTATGCCTCAGATACACAACATCAACATACAATGACATTTGTACACCTCAGATACACAACATCAACATACGACGACATTTGTACCCCTCAGATACACAACATCAACATACAGTGACATTTGTACCCCTCAGATACACAACATCAACATATGATGACATTTGTATGCCTCAAATACACAACATCAACATAGAGCGACAGTTTTATGTCTCAAATACACATCAACATAAGAGGACATTTATACGCCTCAAATACATAACATCAACATACGAGGACATTTATACGCCAATAATTAATAAATTTATATTTTATAAATATATAAATATTATAATTTATTTTTAATTATTTAAAAAATAATTTTAATATAAAAAATATATTAATTGTAAATAAATAAAATTATTTTAAATTAGATTTATATAATTATAAAAATAAAATAATTATGTAAATTATATATATATTATAAAATTTTATTATTTATTTTAAAAATATTATTATAATATAAAATAGAAATTATATATAATAAATTATAGATTAAATTAATATTAAATTATATTATAAAATAAAAATATAAGATATTAAAAAAATTAAATATATTTAGAAAAAAATAATATAATTAAAATTATATTATATTAATAATATAAAAATATTTTAAATATTAATATTTAATAAAAAATGTATAATAAATTAAATTAATATTAAATAAAAAAATTTAATAATTTAATTAAAATAATGTAGAGAAATAATTTTAAATATATTAGAAAAAAAAAAAATTTAATTTAATTAAAATATAAAAATATTTATATTTAAATTAATAAATATTTAAAAAATTATTTTGAAATAATAATTATTATAAAATAAGTAAAGATAATAATAATTTTTAATATTATTATAATATATAATAAAATAATTTTGAATATAATAAATTTTATTTTTTATAATATTATATAATAATTTAATTTAAATATTATAAAAAAATATAATTAATTAATTAATTAAAAAGATA
Source organism: Atrina japonica (assembly GCA_030159075.1). Taxonomy (NCBI): domain Eukaryota; kingdom Metazoa; phylum Mollusca; class Bivalvia; order Pterioida; family Pinnidae; genus Atrina; species Atrina japonica. The sequence goes on from BROG01000168.1 coordinate 871,316, forward strand.
AATATTTTAATTAATTAAAATATATATAAATTAATAATAAATTTATAAATTATATATAATTTAAAAATAAAATATATTAAATAATAAATATTATTTAAAATTAGTTTTTAATATTTAATAAAATTTATAAAAAATTTTTATATATTTATATTATTAATATTAAATTAAAAAATATTATGATTTAAATTTATATATAAAATATTATAATATTTTAAATATATATAAAATTTTAAAATATTATTAAAAAAATATTAGAATTAGATAATGAAAATTAAATTTAAAATTTAATAAATAAAAAATATATTAATTTAAAATAATTAAATTATTTATTTTTATTTAATTTTGAATTTAATATTTATTATAAATATTATAATTATAAATTATTCAAATACATAACATCAACATACGAGGACATTTGTATGCCTCATATATACAACTAGCAACATATGGCAACATTTGTACGCCTCAGATACACAACATCTACTTACAACGACATTTGTACATAGTTTCTGAAGAATTAAAAGTTGAAGTTTTAACAGGAAACTGACAGATTATACAGATTATGTTAACTGACCTGAGGTAATCAGACAGGTAAACGCATATTTTACAGGTAAAATACATGTTGTAAAAATTTGACATATTAACAAGCTTAGCTACCTCGAAAGCAAAGATTGAAACTAATCCGGCATGTGATATGAAGCTTGTCTCATGTAGATTCTGCCATTCAAATCTGTGAGAAATAAGTAAAAAACAGATTTTTCTCCATTTTAAAACTTGATAAATTGATTTTTACCTTGTCATTTATACTGTTTTTCAATTATTTTTGTATATATGAAACCCTGTATATTTGGTATTTGTCATTGTTGTGGTTGCAATTAAATGCGTATTGGGGCTGTAATCCTTCAAATATTATGCACCATGGGGGATACTTTACGCCACATTAAATTATAACTATCGGCATAGCCCATGGCCTTGAGTGCAGTGTTTGTAAAAATTTAGCACTTTTTAATGTTTTCTGGGTTCACATTTCAACAAGCGATTCACACTCTTTCTACCTATGATGGACTTGTGAATAGACGACAGTCTTTATTTTTGTAATTTACGAGGTATCTATGCCCAATTAAGTTAAAATATTTGTTACTTAATAACTCGGGTAATTCTTTGCTATTTTTTTTTTGGTGAAACATAAATTAATGTCACTGTACTGATAAAGCTTGTATATGTTTTTTGTGATATTTTTTTATGGAATAATTTATTTGTGTTTTACAGTTTCTGACATAATTAGATTGAAGCTTTTAAACAGGATCTATCTCCCCTGCCATGTGATTGATTGATACAATGAAGACTTACCTGACTGAATTATGAACTTAAGAGATTTTGTTTCTTGTCTTATGGTGATTTGAGTTTGAAAATTCAAAAGGTATAAGTCTAAATTACGCATATGTACAAACACACATATAGACACATAAAAACACATGTACAAACACAGAGGGACACATGCATGCACAGATACATAATCACACACTCACAGATACACAATCATGTACTCACAGATACACATAAGATACACAATCACATTCACAGACACACACACACAGATACACAATCACACACATATACACACATACAATCACACTCACAGATACACACAGATACACAATCATGTACTCACAGATACACATAAGATACACAATCACATTCACAGACACACACACACAGATACACAATCACACACATACAATCACACTCACAGATACACACAGATACACAATCATGTACTCACAGATACACATAAGATACACAATCACATTCACAGACACACACAGATACACAATCACACACATATACACACATACAATCACACTCACATATACACACAGATACACAATCACACATACACATACAATCACACTCACAGATACACACAGATACACAATCATGTACTCACAGATACACATAAGATACACAATCACATTCACAGACACACACACAGATACACAATCACACACATATACACACATACAATCACACTCACAGATACACACAGATACACAATCACACACATACAATCACACTCACAGATACACACAGATACACAATCATGTACTCACAGATACACATAAGATACACAATCACATTCACAGACACACACACACAGATACACAATCACACACATACAATCACACTCACAGATACACACAGATACACAATCACATACTCACAGATACACAATCATGTACTCACAGATACACATAAGATACACAATCACATTCACAGACACACACAGATACACAATCATGCACATATACACACACATACAATCACACTCACAGATACACACAGATACTCAATCACGTACTCACAGATACACATAAGATACACAATCACATACAGATACACATACAAATACACAATCACATTAACAGATATATATGTATGTATCACAATCACACTCAAATACACAATACACACACACACACATGCAAATGCACACACACATGCACACACACATACACACACACACACAGTCAAAATTGCATTTAAGTCAATCTCTGTTAAAGGGCACCTGCCCATAAAAGTCATTCAAAGATTACAATTGTTAATTTTTTTATAATGAATAAACCTCTTTATAAAGGCCACCTATTTATAATGGCTAATTTTTGCCTGGGCTTTAAAGATCAGTTTGACTACATATATATATATATATATATGTATATATATATGTATATATATAAAAAACCATCATTTGTTCAGCCCAAATTTGGCGATATAAAGGGGTTTGGCGATCGCTTGAGGGAAACCTTAAATGAAATTGTAGGGGAAAGTTGAATTTTAAAAATTGTGGCATAAAAAGAGGTAGCAAATAAAATTATGGGCATTATTATTGGAAATATATTTTATATATACACTCTGAAATTATGGGCATTATTAAAAGGTTTTATATATACATATACATACATAATATATATATATATATATATATATATATATATATATATATATATATATTTATATACATATACACTCTGAATTGACAGATAAAATGGTCGCACAAAAAAGACATATTTAGTACCTATATTTTTATGGATATATCTGGCTTCAGTCACACCGGGATATACAATTACATGTAGAGGTCAAAGGGTTATTAGTTTGTATTATTGGACTTGAAGATATAAATCAGAACTCAGGGATAATGTTTTGACACTGTCGAGAGATAAAACTCAAAATGAGATATATAATTTTTATAATGTTATTCTTTGTCCTGTGAACAATTCAACATTTGTTCCTTTGCTGAACCTATAATTTAAGACGATTGCCTGACGTTTATAAATCTCCAAGGTGATATAATTTTTGCATGTCTATTTGTTGGCATTTGTGCTCTGCTCAGCTGAAATTGTAAACAAAATTTTGAATCTAAAAACTGTACTGCATCAGACTTAACCTCATCAACCCCTGATAAACAATGGACTCTTCTGTAAATCATTGACTTAGACCTGTCCAAATGTGTCTTTAGGGATGAATGTGTTAAATTGTGGTGACAGATTTGGTGGTGTCATTCTTTATACATAAAGTAATCTGCTATAAAGCTTTATACATTGAAGTGGGTCCAATTGTAATCAATCACAAAAAATTAGACAATTCTGGGATTTTTTGTGAAAATTGCAGTTTTGTTAGTTTCTTTTGTTTTACACTATACTCAACAGTTGGTTGCCTGTTTGTGATGGTGGAAGACAAAACTGTCATCATGTAAAACCCATTTGATTTCTGAAATTTGACAAAATACATAATCAGGCCTGGCTTTAGTAAGACCACCCTATTTACCACAGAAATGCTGTCTATCAAGACGGAAGGTCTCAAGTAAGGCCATAATGAAAAGAATGATTTATAACCCTGTCATAGGAGACAGGACAGGTTCCAGTGAAATGTCAACATATATCTTGTGATTCTAATTCTCAGATTAGAGACATATGCAACTGGATAAGGAGATTTGCATTACCCTGCAGACTAGTTACCCTAGAGACTAGTTACCCTGTAGACTTGTTACCTTGTAGATTAGTTGCCCTGGAGACTAGTTACCCTGGACACTAGTTACCTTGCTGACTAGTTACCTTGCTGACTAGTTACCCTTTAGACTAGCTATCCTATAGACTAGCTATCCTATAGACTAATTACCCTGTAGACTAGTTACCCTTGAAACTAGTTACCTTCCAGACTAGTTACCCTGCAGACTAGTTACCTTGCAGACTAGTTACCCTGCAGACTAGTTACCTTGTAGACTAGTTACCCTGCAGACACGTTACCCTCAAAATAGTTACCCTGTAGACTAGTTACTCTATAGATTAATTACCCTGGATACTAGTTACCCTGGAGACTAGTTACCATGTAGACTAGTTACCATGTAGACTAAATACCCTGCAAACTAGTTACCTGGATACTAGTTACCCTGTATACTAGTTACTCTGTTGACTAATTACCCTGTAGACTAGTTACCTGTAGACAAGTTACCCTGCAGACTATTTTAATTGTAGTTACCCTCAGACTAGTTACCCTGGATACGAGTTACCCTGTAGACTAGTAACCTTGTAGACTAGTTATCTTGCAGTCTAGTTACTCTGCAGACTAGTTACCCTGTAGACTAGTTATTCTGCAGACTAGTTACCATGCAGACTATTTACCTTGTAGAATAGCTACCTTGTAGACTAGTTACCCTGTAGACTAGTTACCATGCAGACTATTTACCTTGTAGAATAGCTACCTTGTAGACTAGTTACCCTGTAGACTAGTTACCATGCAGACTATTTACCTTGTAGAATAGCTACCTTGTAGACTAGTTACCCTGTAGACTAGTTACCTTGTAGTTTAGTTACCCGTCAGACTATTTACCTTGTAGACTAGTTACCCTGTAGACTAGTTACCTTGCAGACTAGTTACCCTACAGACTAGAAGACTAGTTACCTTATAGAACAAGTGAGAATTTTGATGAGTGCTAACCCCTTCACTTGATAGCCAGTCAGTTTTACTTATACGTGTAGAAGTCTGACATCTGGATAATAACATACATTTGAGCAGTTGATGAGAAATCTATGTTTCATGTTGTCATAGTATGCTTTATAGGTTATATAATACTCAAAATATGTTTCATAGCATCTGTGTTGAGTTTTCTTTCAGTAATGATGTTAATTATACAGGATTTGAGGTTGAGTTATTGTTATTTGATAAACTAACCTTTGGCTCATTTGTTCTTCAGATTTTAATAGTGGATTGCAGATGAATATGTATGTGGAGAAACAGATAGATAGACTGAGAGAGAAACGGTCAGGGAAAGAGAGAGGGGAGAGAGAATGAGCGAGTAAGAGAGAGAGAATGAGAGAGACAGTTAGATAGATATGTCAATTTAGGCAAATGTGTAATGTTATAAAGTAAGAATGAAGAAGTACCAATTGATAATGGAAACTGAAGCCCATTAGAACATGACAAATTAAATGTGTAAATGGTCTCAACATTAAGAACAATTGCGAATCCAAAACGGGATGGGATCAGGTGTACTGAAGGAGTCAGCGTCCCCTGCTGGCATGCCACACCCATTGCAAATGTTCCATTGAAACCTTTCTAGTTTGATGAAAAGGTCAAATTTGGTAAAAAAAAAGTGTGGTGAAAAGCATGATTAGCTGTAATATAGTTATTAAACTATAGTCTATGAATTCTTAGTATATGGGTGAGTTATTGCCCCTTATTGCCCCTTATAAATGCACTATTTAATGTGTCATTCACATCACAAAATGACCAGTGAATTAGCTCAATTTTACACCATGTATTGCAGGTTTCTGTAAGAATTATTTTAGTATATGGGTATAATGACATTAACACTATACACCTTGCTTGACTATTGACCTGGTCAGCCTAATAAATGTCTGTCATTTTGGAACTTCTACACCACATATCATACCTCCCAATACTGAAGAGTTACAGGGAATTGACAAGATGCCTAACAGTGTATCTGATTGCTGTAAACAGCTGATATATATAAAGCGTTTGACCGAACAGTAATAAAACGGTCTCTAACCAAATTAAAAATTTATTAATATAATGTACATGGCAATAATTTCTTAGTGTCTGCCTACAGATTGCCAGTCAGACATTGATTTCTCTTTTAACACCGCTGACAAAAGGAGAGGAAAGTCAAAAATCTGGACATTTGCAATTATATCTGGGGCATGATTCCTAAACCTGGGTCATGATTCCTATAGTTTTTGTAAGTTTAAACAGTGGGAATCTACTTTGTACTTGGTAATATGTTCATTTTCACTTTCGAGAAACATTTATTGGCCATGATGCTGTTGAAAGCTGTATATGTTCTGTTGTGAGCATCTGGACTCTGGTTTTTTTTAAGTTTGATCAATTTTCACCCTAAAACTCTCATGTGGGATTGAGGTTTTCTGTATTGCTAGTTGAATAGAAAGAATTTTAGATTTGAGCTTGCTGGATATACATGACCAGTGGAAGCTTGGTGGTTTTCAGATGCATTCACATTGCAAGTATGAAGTTCCAGGTTTTATTAAAAGTCTGACTTATACATGAGAATTCTTTAATTCATCAACCCATGAAAAATAATGGACTCTTCTTAAAATCAATGACTTAGACCAGTCCAAATGTGTATTTAGGGGTGAATGAGTTAACAAGTATGACTGATCCATTGCTGCTGGTTTGATATAAAACTAGAAGAATTAGACCTTAAAAATCAGAGATTTTCATACATCCGAAATTCTGAGTCTAGGGTCCCAAAAATTTAGAAAACTTGTTACATTTTCATTATAATAGAAAAACTGAATCATTTTCATTTCAGATATTTATTTGAAATACATTGTTTTTCTTTATTTTGAAAATTCCAGATTTGGAATTTTTGCATATTTAGGGGGAATTACAAGCCATTTATGAATTGGGAATTGTTCCTGTAACCAGACCCTAAAACAGCCTAAGAAAATCCCTGAATTGGGCTTACAGCTAAAGTCATATGGTAAACATGAAACCGTAACAGTCCTAACAGTATTGGCATTAATCCATAAGTAAAAAATGAAGAAGTACCAATGGAAAATTGTAACTCCAAGTCCATTAGAATACGACAAAATGGATATTAAAAAATAGGCTGGTTCAATTATAAGGGGTAGTTGTAAGTTTAGAAAACTAAAATTTGAGGACTACCAGCCTTGTTAAATCATTTCAAAAGAAGAAATTAAACTTGGTTAAACGATAAGTAACCACTTATGACCACTTTTTGTAATCCTTTCAACCCCACAAACCATAATAGACTGGTATTATACTGGTATTATACAATGGAAAAGAGCATACCATTTAGACACTTAGGGGTGACAGAATTTAAAATAACCTCTCCTTGGCAGAAGGAGCATTTTGTCAAAAGTTTCAATGCTTATTTCACGTCGGCTATGATTTTTCCATTAGAAACAAGTGTAGTGCCACAAATTTTGGCCTTTGCCATCGGAACCTGGTCCTGTCCACAACTGAAGGGTCGACTTCCTGTTAAGGACAGGACAGTGTCGCAGGACAGATGTGAAAGCATGGAAGTCTATAAAAACGGAAAAATGGAAAAACATTCAAACTGTATGCTGTATGGTAATATATGAACTACTGTAAATATGGAAATTTTTGTGGGACTCTATTTTTGCGATACACAAGTTCTAAATCTATTTGCGTAATTATATTTACGTGATTTTGAATGCCCATTTTGTTACACTACTATCATACTTCATCATGTGATAATTTTATATTCGTATAAAACCAGATTGACAGTACCAAAACTTGTATAAAGCAGGGTGGGGGCCCCGTGGTTGAGAGGTTAAAGCATCACGCTTTAAACCATGAAGTGTCCAAGCTCTTATCAGCACTGATTTAAGTTCAACTTGAACTCAAACTGATTTTGAGAGAAAATTTACCAGTTTACTTGGGGAAGGCCAGTGGTTTCTGTCTTGTCTTGTAACCAGACTCTTTATATTGTCTCATTTTATGTGGCCTAAATATAAAACACTTATCATACTTGTATCATACTTGTAGTTCCTAGTGACAGTCAATGGCCATTTTTACGAGACTAAAACTGGAGTTCCATCAGCACTGTGGTTATGGGGTGTCAAAAGAAACCTCCCTACACTGACATAACTCCATAGCGAAGGTCAATATATGTGTCTCTTTTACATACAGTGAAACTTGTATCTAAACACCCCTATGGAGACACAAAAATACCTGTCTTTATAGAGAGGTGGTCTTCATATGGAGGTTGATTTGTACAAAAATGATACTATTGGGCAAAGCAATGACCAGGTGGTCTTAGTACACAGGTGGTCGCTAGAGCAAGTTTTACTGTATAACTAATGATGTCTCTATATAGACTGTGAAGTATTATAGGTGGATTATGATTGGTGGATTGACTCTATGTGGATTATGATTGGATCGGCTCTATGTGGACTGTCTTTCAGTGCAGAAATTAATACAAGTAAAGATGTACAGTAAAACCTGCTATAGTGGCCACCTCTATATAAGGATCACCTGTTTATAAAGGTCAGTTTTTTCCAGTCCCTTGACTGCATACTTCAACTAAATTGAACCTGTGTATAAGGGTCACCTGTACATAAGGGTCAATATTTTCTGGTCCCTTGGGTGGCCCCTATATACAGGTTTCACTGTATTTCTATACTGACATTATTACATCACTTGTCAAAAAAAAAAAAAAAAAAATTAAAAAGATTATAGAGCGTAAGTCATGAATTTTTAATAAGTTATGACAATTCAATCATTTCTGTGGAGCCAGATTGTTAAAATATGCACAAAAGATTTCAACTTTCATTTTCTTTGGCTTGAATTGCATCTATTGAATCTCTAAGGGTTTTCCTCATCTATCTAATGATGGTTTACTACCAGACTTCCATCATTTGGCAGCTAATTGTTATTTTGAATGTGAAAACCATTCTTCAGTATCAGTTCTTATTGCGTACCAAGATAGCAAAATAGAATCAGTGGCTGATGTTTACAACCGTGCTGATGTACTTGAATATATCAACACCTACGTAAAATATATTAAAAGATATCATACTCAAATCATCAAATGGAGTTTTTGTTAATTTCCCTGGTGTAGCAAGACGAATGTCTGGGATTTGAATCAAGAAACAGATTCCCGTAAAAAGATGAATAATAAAAAAAAAATTATATAATATTTTCTCCTGTTTCTGATTCTTTTTTATCAAAGCAGATGAATTATTGTTTTGACCTTAACAATGAAGCTAGTTCAAGGAACTGCAATACTTTAAAATTTATACATTGATCTGAGTTAATGACTTGAAGACAGGTACATGTAAGTCAATAATGCGGCCAGAACTCGCAAAAGGAGCAAACATAATTTTCACTGAAGTGCATAAATATATTCAAAATAGCAATAGATTTAACTAAATCTCTTAGCCTTGTCTCACTGTCTCTGTCTCTCTATTTCTTTCCCTCTGTCTGTACATGTCTCTCTATCTCTTTCCCTCTCTCTCATTATATACAGAGGTGATAATAATATGTTGTTCTAATTTCACAGTTACATGTATATACCTGACTCAGTCCGTAGCACGCTCGACTCTGGATCGTGAGGTTGTGAGTTTGAGTCCTGCTGGCGACAGGTTGGTTTCCTGTCTTTGGGATGAGACAGGAAAAATTGGAGTTCCCATGTCACAGTAGGTGTTGGCACATTAAAGAACCCTCACTGCTCAATGGCCGTAAGTGCTGAGCATAGGCCAAAATTTGAAGCCCTTCTGAAGCCCTTCACTGGCATTTGGTGACGTTTCCATATGAGTGAAATATTCTTTAGTCTGGGACGTTAAATAACAATAAACAAACAAAAATGTACATCACTGTATTCTTTTGTTCTGTTATATAGATACAAGAGAGGATTTATTTAAGCTGGAAGACTTGTTTCTGATCTCAAATATGTTTTTGTACTAAGCTAGTTCTGAGTATAACCCAAGACAAAGCCATCTTTGGTTCTGTAATGCTACTTAATGTGATTGTAGGAAATAGTTTCAATCAAGCACCTGTTGTGACTTTTAAATTGATATACATGTTATTGGACAATTTTATTAATCCCCACCAATGAAAAAAATCAAAACAGTACAAATCCATAAAAATAATGAATTTGTACATGGTCAGTAATGATAATGTTATTATTAATTTTGACCTGTGCTATGGACTGACGCTGCACAGTGAGGGTGTGCTATGGACTGGCGCCAGTACAGTGAGGTTGTGCTATGGACTGATGCTGCACAGTGAGGGTGTGCTATGTACTGACGCTGCACAGTGAGGGTGTGCTATGGACTGGCGCCAGTACAGTGAGGGTGTGCTATGTACTGACGCTACACAGTGATGGTGTGCTATGTACTGACGCTGCACAGTGAGGGTTTGCTATGGACTGGTGCCAGTACAGTGAGGGTGTGCTATGTACTGACGCTACACAGTGAGGGTGTGCTATGTACTGATGCTACACAGTGGTGGTGTGCTATGTACTGATGCTGCACAGTGAGGGTGTGCTATGTACTGATGCTGCACAGTGAGGGTGTGCTATGGACTGGCGCCAGTACAGTGTTGGTGTGCTATGTACTGAAGCTACACAGTGGTGGTGTGCTATGTACTGACGCTGCACAGTGAGGGTCACTGTGCTATGGACTGGCGCCAGTACAGTGTTGGTGTGCTATGTACTGAAGCTACACAGTGGTGGTGTGCTATGTACTGACGCTGCACAGTGAGGGTCACTGTGCTATGGACTGGCGCCAGTACAGTGAGGGTGTGCTGTGTACTGACGCTACACAGTGATAGTGTGCTATGTACTGATGCTGCACAGTGAGGATGTGCTATGGACTGGCGCCAGTACAGTGAGGGTGTGCTATGCACTGACGCTACACAGTGAGGGTGTACTATGTACTGACGCTGCACAGTGAGGGTGTGCTATGGACTGGCACCAGTACAGTTAGGTTTTTTTTAATTAAATGTCACATCTACTGTAATACAGAACTATGGTTTTAAGTCTTATCCGAAGGCATCATGACTTTCATTTCATATGCTGGGTGCTAAGTGAGTGCTAGGTGACGAAACAATTTCTACCTGATTTTTTTAAGGTTTTTGTATGAACTGGTAGTGAGAGACTAATACTGGACTTTACTTGCAGACTGTCTACCACAAGACCACTGCAGATGCTCTGTTAACATCTAAAACCTTCCAGGACAATTTGCAGGGATTTTTCTTGATCAATTTTAGGGTCCAGTTGCAGAAACCATTCCCAATGCCAATATGGCTTATATTTTCCCCCAAAATAAGTAAAAATTCCAAAGTAGGAATTTCAGAATAATGAATAAATTATTTTCAAACAAATGTCTCATATAAAGTTTTCTGTTATATTTAAAACTGTATATTTTCCCAATTTTTTCAGATCCTAGCTAGATCCAGAATTGTCAGAAGGACATGTAGGAAAATCCTTGACTTGTCATTTCAAAGTAATTACTGTACTCCAGTATTGATACAGATGTTTGAAGAATCTAATATTACTGCCTTAAGTAACATCAAGGTAAGCTCATTATGATAGCTACATGATTTGAAGTAGTAGACGAAGTTGTTAATATTGTGAAATGTGTAGTGATAAAGCTGATTTTTTTTTTCTCAATACATGTATTATTCAAACAATAAGACTTTTATTTTCCAAAGAGGCAGTGCTAAGTAGAATTTTGTGTATTTTACCGGCATAGGACATTAGAACTTTCATACATTATTCTACGATGATCCGTTTCGGGCTTGTCTGAATGGTTATATATTCTAGGTGAATAAATACATTTACTTTAATGAACATGATGCAAATGGCTTGGGAATGCACAAGTCAAAAAACACCCATTCCTTTAATGCTTAAATCAATATTCTATAATATCTTTTAGACTTAAAATACGTAAAGTCTAGGATTGTTTTGTTTTCCATGTTGTTGAATCAGTCCTACCTTTGTTGCTTAATATGAAACACACTTAATGAATTCTGCCTTAATGCACTGCTTTTATATCGTTCATGTACACAGAAATGCATATTGATGAAAAATTAATATTGGTGTTGATGGGGGATCAATTTTTCTCTTTGATTTTAGGGAAATGAAAACTTTTTTGTTTTGAAAAAAAAAAAAGATACACTGACAATGTTGTAATAAGTGCTGCTTGCTTGTTAAAAGGCTCCATGTCACATGTCCAAAAAACAGGAAGTGGATTTCAAATGACATCTAGTGGCAATTAATACTGATTATCAGGGAGTGTTTCATAAACTTTCAGTATGACAGACTTGAGTTATCCATTGACAAAACACTGTTACTTCTCAAGTGATTATTATAAGTATAATTATATCTTTAGTCTTTGTGGAAGGCCGGTGGTCTCTTCCTGGGTACATTTTGTCACGTTGTACCAAGACGTTGACGTAAATTTTTCAAATCCATTTTTTAACGTTTTGAATTCCGTTGAGAAAGTACGTCTTTTTATCTCTGAAATGTGTCAGACTGAAGCTTTAGAATTCTGACAAGTTCCACCATTGTAACCAAGCTCCACCATTGTAACCAAGCTCCACCATTATAATATCAATGGATCCCACCTGAGTTGTAAATTATCAATAAAAACCGTATATACGATTGAACAAGACTCGTCGGGCGGAAACATTGTAACCAAGCTCCAGAATTAGTTACTGAATCTTCGGCACGTGTAAAAAATTACTCCCAATTTAGAATTCGTGTGTTAGTGTGTTAGAGTACCAGACCGTATAAAAAACAGTACATGTTTACTATAAAACGAAAGTTGTTCTTAAAACTTAATCCTTAAAAGTTGTTCGTAGAGGATGACCGTTTGGGACATCCACATCATATATTTCCCTCTCATTCAAAAATGTGTCAACCAAGCTAAAGTTTCAATTTAATCGAGCAAAAGTTCCAGTAGTTTCAAAAGTAGAGGGACCGTCCTCAAAAACTTAAGTAGATAGGAAATATTATAAACAGCTATGTAAACATTTTGAATTTAATCGAGCAAAGAAGGAGCTTAAGCCAGTAAAATATATCACCAAATTGTAACGGGAATTATGCAAAAGAAAATATACATAAACTTTCAATTTAATCATATTTTATACACTGACTAAAAACACAGACACACTTACGGAAAAATAATAAACGCACGTTTATAGGACAAGCTATACATACATAATTTACACCACATTGATTAATTAAGAAACGATTTTTTTAATTATTATTATTCACGCATACGGAAAACAAATATCGGCCGTGGTTGCCACCGTATACAATGTTACTATCCCCGAGAAACAAACCGTATGTAAAGCGGGTAGACAATGTGACGGGCTTATAGTAAAAAACAACATGTTGATTTCCGTAAAATTTATCTATTCGCCTCAAATTCATACGCAGAGAGAGAGAAAGAGAGAGAGAGAGAGAGAGAGAGAGAGAGAGAGAGAGAGAGAGAGAGAGAGAGAGCCAGTTATGAGGGCGAAAGGGGTGATAAAATAAAGTTTTGTACTAAAGAAAAATGTGTCTTTTTACCTATACTCATTAAAGAATTGTTTTCCGACATGAACAATTCAAAAAACATTTTTTTAATTAATTATTATTCACGCAAATTGAAACGGCTATTTAGTCTTGAAGATGATTTTTTGTATTCTTTATCGTATGATTAGTATCGGAAAACTATAGGGTTAAAAGGCTGAATCAAAACAAATTGCAAGGATTTTTTATCACCTTTTCTGTATTTTAAAGATAGAGTGAAACTTGTATACAACTGAAATAAAACGAACCTCCACTTCGGGAATTTCATTAACGAAATCTGAGATCTTTACAAAACAAAATTGGGTTCTGGTGGTATTCGTTTCGAAGCTAGTTATAAGTATTACTCTTTGTAGGCCGGTGGTCCTTCCTGGCTAAATTAAGATGTGTGGGAGTTGAAAAAAAAAGAACCACTTTGTGAGTTCTGTGTTACTGAAAAACTATCAAACCACCATTGTAGTAAAAAGATGTTTTTTGTAACTATTTTCTACAAAAAAAAATACATTTCTGTAAGTAATTTCTAAAATTATGCGTTTATGAAAAAATCAGAGTTTGTCTTTATAACCTGGCAATTTCTGTAAGTGCTGTGACCTTTAACACAAATATATTTCCTGAACGGTACAAATAGTCCAAGGCCAGAAGTTGCCAAAATTTACGAAGTGCTCAAGGTCAACTAACTTTTCATGATTTTAATGTAAATCATGGAAAAATTATACTGCAACTAGATCTGTTAGTATATTGATGACAGGTAATTGTAAATAAATGATAAAAATTATTGTTCATTTGAAAAAAACTTCAGAAATATTAAAATAATTGTGAGTATGTACTGAAATTTTGAGTACCCTTCTCAATATATTTGTTCATTTTTGTTGGAAAATCATAAGTGTGACCCACAAATTTATGTCAATGATGAAAAAAAAATTTCCTATTCAGTCAGATTCAGAAGTTTTACAAACGACTACAGTGAAACCTGCTATAGCGAGTGAGTATAAAGACCACCTGGTCACAAACGGACAAAGTCTGTTTTTTGCTGTCCCCAATACGGTGGAACCTGTCTTGAAAGACCAACCCTACTGCCAGTGAAAAGTGGTCTTAAAAGACAGGTGGTCTCTCAAAACAGGTTTTATTTAAAGGATTATTGAACCAAGTGGTTTTCAGAAAGTGGTCTCAATAGACAGGTGGTCTTCTATGACAGTGGTCTCTCAAGACAGGTTCCACTGTTAGTACCACTTGTGTACAAATCACCCTCTCTATAAATACCACCTCACTATAAAGACTGGTTTTGTTGTGTCCCAAAGGGGGTTTCACTGTAAAAAAGTGAAATAAAAGTTGAGTTTGAGTTTTGAGTCAATTTGGTGATTTTAGGCCCTGATGTACATTATAAAATTGATTGCATGCTAAAATACCTTGTTTGGCAGTGTCTACAGTATAAAGCAAAATTTGCAATTTAAGGCAGCCATTGTTTCTAATATTTCTCATTAGTCTTCAGTAGTAGCTTCTGCTTTTGTGCCCAATAGTTTTTCCTCCTCAAAATGTCTGTAAAATCGATACTCATAAAAGACATGGATTTGGCTACTCACCTGAGAGATGTTTAATTGAAGTTGATGGGAACTAAAAGAAGGTTGAATTCAGATGGGGAGTGGATACCGGTTAATTAGTCGCTGACAATAGATTTTTACAAAAGCAAATTGAAAATTGTCTGGCTGTGTGTTTTTCATTTAGCTTTGAAATCCCCATGATGAAGGTATTGAAGGTGTTAGTAGGAATTACTAAACAACTGGTCAACAAATACAACATAACAGAAAATTGATTAATTCATAGAAAAATGAAGAGATGTACATTTGAACTTACATTGGTATAGATATAAGGGATGTGCATATATTGATATAGATATATATTTGGTTTCCATTTTCTCAGCTTTTAAAGACAAAGAGAAATTTAATTTGAAAGATAGTGATAAGATAGAATAATAGATAGATAGACAGATGGACAGACAGACAGACTAACAGACTGACCAGTAAGATAAATAGATAGATAAATAGATAGTTAAGTTCTGAGAGAGAGAGAGAGAGAGACAGAGACAGAGAGAGAAAGAGAGTGAGAGTGAGAGACTGTCTGTCTAGTATATGAATAGAACAGACAGGGACATGTCTGATTATAGGCAGATGGAAAGACAAGATTTTATTGTTAGACAAAGCACGGTCATATGTAGTGACACAGTTATATGTCATATGTAATGTCACAGATAGTCACATGTAGTGTCACAGTCATATGTAATGTCACAGAGACATGTAATGACACAGTTATATGTCATGTAATGTCACAGATAGTCACATGTAGTGTCACAGTCATATGTAATGTCACAGAGACATATAATGACACAGTTATATGTCATATGTAATGTCACATATAGTCATATGTAGTGTCACAGTCATATGTAATGTCACAGTTATATATAGTGTAACAGATATTCATTTATAGTGTTACAGTCGTATGTAGTGTCACAGATAGTCATAAATAGTGTCACAGATAGTCATATGTTGTGTCACAGATAGTCTTATATAGTGTCACAGATAGTCATATGTAGTGTCACAGATAGTCACATGTAGTGTCACAGTCATATGTAATGTCACAGAGACATGTAATGACACAGTTATATGTCATATGTAATGTCACATATAGTCATATGTAGTGTCACAGTCATATGTAATGTCACAGTTATATATAGTGTAACAGATAGTCATTTATAGTGTTACAGTCGTATGTAGTGTCACAGATAGTCATATGTTGTGTCACAGATAGTCTTATATAGTGTCACAGATAGTCATATGTAGTGTCACAGATAGTCATATGTAGTGTCACAGATAGTCATATGTGATGTCACAGATAGTCATGTGTGGTGTAACAGATAGTCATATGTGATGTTACAGATAGTCATATGTGATGTCACAGATAGTCATATGTGGTGTTACAGATAGTCATATGTGATGTCACAGATAGTCATATGTGGTGTCACAGATAGTCATATGTGATGTCACATAGTCATATGTAGTGTCACAGATAGTCATATGTGATGTCACAGATAGTCATGTAGTGTCACAGATAGTCATATGTGATGTCACAGATAGTCATATGTAGTGTCACAGATAGTCATATGTGGTGTCACAGATAGTCATATGTGGTGTCACAGATAGTGATATGTGATGTCACAGATAGTCATATGTGGTGTCACAGATAGTCATATGTGGTGTCACAGATATGCTTATATTATGTCAATTATGTATTTTTATTTTTGTATTTTCTCATTTTCACATGAGCACATGTTTTTGCTGATTACTTGATGAGCTGAACATAAATACGTCAAATTTAAACAACTTGACCTACCAATAAACCTTAAATAACAACCTCTCCCTGCCTCATGGTTCTATATACAAATGTAGTATACTTTAGGAACCTATATGGCAAATGACTTCTCCCTATGAATACTTTTCTGACGATTCAGAATCACAACGAGATAATGTCAGATTTAATAAGTAGCTGAGCAACAGATGAATCAATATGCCAAGCCCCATAAAGAAAAACAGCAAAAAACTGAGCAGTAATTATCTTTTCACGGCTTGTAATAAAGTTATAGCTAGGAAGGAAGTCTTAATGTATAAATCTTATGTAATTAATGTTGTAATCTTGTGAAAATCAAATGATGGTATGACATGCATTGGAATTTTGACTTGAAGATGTATAAAATTATTTCGGTGTTGCTGTCTCTGTGTTTGGTTGTTGATTCACAATATAGTCTCTGTATTAGTATAAAGCTAGTTTTCAGGTTGTGAAAGTTTTTTAGTTCAATATTTTGTGTTACAAGCTTATAAGAAGCATTTTTTTAGATTGAGAGGGGGGGGGGGTGCCACTAAGAGGTAGACTGGAACAAGGGTGTTTATTACATGGATAGACTTTAAACTTTGCATGGTATTCAAATGGTACAGGAAAGAGTGTTGGATCCAGGAATTTTTGAAAAGGGAAGGGGTCAAGGGATATCATAAAGTATTCATTTAAAACAATAGTTTAACATGTGATGTACGTAATCTGTTATGATGTAATAGGTCACTGCATTAACATGTAAAAGAGATGTACTTTTACAGACAATTTCTGAAATTTGGAAGCTCGAAGAGGTGTTTTCTAGATTTCAGACACTACATCACAATTTTGTTACCTGTCAATGGCTTGGATTTAAGAAAGTAATCTGTCTTTGGCCCAGGCCAAAATGACTTTGGGGCTAAAAATTATAGCACCACCTGTTCTGCACACAATCTGCATCTGCGCAAACATATACTGATCCCATCTGAAACAGACTGAATTGGAATTCATTTGGGAAATAATTTGACATAGACACAAGACGATAGTAAGTATTTTACAGTCCACAGATGGTCTTCACCTTTATAACTGTACTTGTATACATTATTTCCCTGTAAATACCTCTTTGATCTAGCTGTATTTATTTTACCTATAGTTTAAGTTCTATACAGATACCAGATGTGAACATGTAGATGTGTCTGTATACTTTTAAGTTTTATGATGAAGATGAGCCAAGGTTAATTTTTGATGTCTGCTAAGAATATTGTTTTTTTTATACCAGAAGACACATCCCTTTGTTGGAGTATGATTTAAAGAAGTCTAAGCTTGTATGTTCAACACAAGTGGTTTCTAGAACATTGTAGGTAGTAGAATCAACATCTGGTAAATGTTTTAAATAGATAGACTACATTTGTTATACTGTAAACATTATCAAGAGTCAGATTCAAACTGATGTTTCTGTTGTCATGGAAATAGCTTCCAGTTGAGAATTAATTACTCTGCTTGGATTGCACCATTTAAATATTAAATTTCTCAAAAAACTGCAATAGTTATCTTTTTTACAGTGCATACCCTTAGATGGATTTTTGAATGTTTATTATTTGGCCTTGTATGATACCACCTTTTTCTCTCGGAAATACACATTTATATTAATTTCTATCTCAAATGATAAAGTCTTACTGACAGAAATTATCATTTTGAGCATTTATTTTAGCTTTGTTTTGTAAAACTATATCTGGTATTATTGATAATATATATATATAAAAAATATTAGCTTTGGTGACAGATTGATAAAAATAAATCTTATATGTATGCCACTTATCCTATCAAAATATAGGTTTACCATTAAAAATCTCAAAATATATGTATGCCACTTAACATCTCAAAATGTTTGACATCACTCATCTCAAAATATATGTATGCCACTTAACATATCAAAATATAGGTTTACCATTTAAAATCTCAAAATATATGTATGCCACTTAACATATCAAAATGTTTGACATCACTCATCTCAAAATATATGTATGCCACTTAACATCTCAAAATATGTTTTCCATTGAATATCTGAATCTATATGTTTTGCCATTCAATAACATTTTAATGTAGTGTATTTCATTGTGTCGCCATGACGAAGACGTGAAAGCATTGGCGCTGCTTTTCCGATAACTTTGCATTTAACTTTGCATTTAGCTCCAACGTTAAGTTTTGGTAACTGAGCTTACGGTTCAGTTTATCTTGGTACTAGGTAGATGATAATTGGCCTGAATGTTCCTTGGGGGCTTAGCATTGATTTTGTGAAGTTTAATTTGGAATATCTTTTTATTTTCAATTTTTACATTTTTTGACATAGTGTTTTTCTGCAAAAAATTGCAATGTTAAATTTTTGTTACAGGCTTGCTGTTCAGTTGATATTGGTGCCAGCTTGGTGATATTTTCTCTGGTTGTTTTTTTGGGGGGAGGGGGGGGGGGTTCTAACATTTATGTTTTGAAGGATCATTGGGAATTTTTCTTATTATATTTTGGTAAAATAACGTTTTTGGACTTCTGTCTTTTGCAAAAATTTGCTGTGTTCAGATCAATGTTAAAGTTTTGTTACAGGTTTGCTGTTCAAATGATATTGGCGCTAGCTTGGTCATATTTGGTCTGGAGGATTCTGGGGGGTTGGGTTAGCTTTGGGGTTAAGAAATTTGATTGAGAACATTTTTCTTATTTGGGGGGAATTTTTTATGTTTTTGGACAGCAAAAATTTGCTGTGTTCAAATCAATGTTAAGTTTGCTTTAGGGTCATGGTTCTCAGTTAATGATGGTATTGCTAATAGGTTTAGGTTGCTGACAGTTTGGATGGAGGTTGCATTAGGTTGAACACCAGTACTTATTGATGTGCATAGGGATCTTTGGGGGTATATGCCCCATCCCCTTAAATTTATTCTTTTATGTATTTCTTGAAAACCATTCACATGTCTACCCCTAAGCCATATATATTCTTGTTTGCTGTAGGTAGACACATTTATTGGTGTATGATGGGATCCTTGGAGGTCTTGTCCCATCCCCATAAATTTATATTTTCACTTAGAACTTAAAAACCGTTCACAGCCCCATCCTAAAGCCATATACATGTATATTATTGATTGTTATGAGGAGACATTTAGTGATGCAAATAGGGGTCCTGCCTCACCCCCTGAAAAACTTCATAGCCCCACCCTTAAACTATATATATTATTAATTGTTATGGGTAAACACATTCAGTGGTTTATGTGGGGAGTACTGCCCCATCCCCAAAATATACATTTTTACTTATAACTTAAAACTGTTCACAGCCCCAATTAATGATTGTTAAGGATAAAACTCATTCAGTGGTGTATGTGAGTGTACTGCCCTACTGCCTGAAATATATAATTTTACTTGTAACTTAAAACCCTTTTACAGTCCCACTCTTAAACCATATATACACGCATTAATGATTATTATGGGGATACACATTTAGTGGTGCATATAGGGGTCCTGTCCAACTCCCTAGAACATATATTTTAACTTAAAACTTTAAATACATTGATATCCCTAATTTTACACTTATTAATACTACATGTTACAGGTATACTTTGGAGCCGGCCTGGCTCAGTCGGTAGCGCGCTCGACTCTTGATCGTGAGGTCGTGAGTTCGAGTCCAGCCGACGGCAGGTTGGTTTCCTGTCTGTCAGATGAGACAGTAAAAACCGTGGTCCCGTGTCACAGTAGGTGTCGGCACGTTAAAGAACCCTCACTGCTCAATGGCCGTAAGTGCCGAGCATAGGCCAAAATTTGAAGCCCTTCACCGGCATTTGGTGACGTCTCCATATGAGTGAAATATTCTTGAGTGGGACGTTAAACAACAACAAACAAACAAAAAACAGGTATACTTTGCGACATTTAATGTCAAAGCAGAGACTGGGGAGATATGTAATTACATTTCATTACTTTATACAGTGGAATCTCGTTATGTCAAAATCGGATGAGTCGAATTTCGGGTATATCAATGTCAAATGACTGGTCCCAATTATTTTACTGTGTGATTATGTTACCTTTTTTTCCTAATATCTCAAAATTTTTATCTCGAAATTTCACTTATCTTGAAGTATCTTTCTGGTTCGAAGTATCAAAATATTAAATAATTTTCACTTGATATCGCGAAATTACCTTCTGTGATTGAAGATTTACATTTTGTATGTAAAAAGCATTCTAATTATTTACTTCTTTACCTAAAAAAACATGGGACAATCAACTTCCATTAATGAGTCAAAGGGAAAGGGTAATTAATAATTGATTAAAAACAATTTGAAGTGAGCAGTTGCCCGAGTATACGTCTATTCGTTGCCCAAGGAGAAAAGAAATATGTGACTTGAACATTTTGGTTATCTAGAATTTCGGATGTCTTGAAGTAAATGGGGTGATCCCGTCAATTTCGAGACAAAGAGCTTCCACTGTGTATGGAAATTTTCACCCCTGGTTATTTTCGCCATCTTAAATTTAACCTAAGTTGCAACAATTATATTTAGCTTGAAAATGTCACTTCTATTTAGAATTCACCCTCTCACCTAAGGGTGAAAATAGCAAATATTAAACTGGAGCAAAACTTGCCATGTATACAGCAGTTATGCTGTAGATACTCGAGACATGTAGTAATTTGCCTTAAGTAACTTCTGGACTAATGTAGTCTATGACATCCAAATTTTTGCAAGCAATGGGATAAAGTTTCAAGTCGCAATGATATGTTCATATCAGTTAACATGTTGACAGAAAGAACCACTTGGTAATTTGTTGTTTGAATTCTTGCAACAAAGAACCACTTAAACAAATCATTTGTTACAACAAAAAGCTACTTAGGTCTTCACCATAAAGAAGTCTTGATTTACGGAAAAGATTAAGCACTACATTAAAGTTTGCAATATGTAGCCACTGAAAAGTATCAAATGATCCAATAAAATCATCTCATTATCATATACATGTTCTTATCTAGGGAGCTGTTAATAGTCACTTTTACATATATCAAAAGGGAGCTGTTAATATTTGAATCACGAATGCTGACACATGAGCAAATTGCTAAATCAAAATAGATCAACACGAAAAAGACATAAAAAAAAATGCATAAGTAATTGTTTGAGGTCATTCTCTTGAGAAAATGGCCCTTGTAATCACTGGTTAACTAGCTGCTTACTTCTTTCATGTATGTAGATCAATACATCTGTTTTCTTGATCAAACAAAACGGAAACGTCTAGACAATGGAGATGTTTTGAATTAAACACTTTTCTCTGTGAACAGTGCACTTAATATTCAAGGTGTAAATGAAGTTAAATGCACAGAAATTTATTTTGAGATAATATTGAAACCGTATTCATCAGATTTGTGTAAAAAGCTTATTTAACAGATTTGTGTAGATCTAAAAAACAATGTTGGAGATCTTAAAGACATAGCCCCAATGCTGTCAACGTTCTTAGAGAAAAAAAAATTCAACCTGGGCTAACAAATTATTTCTTCAATTTATATTGGTTTAATTCTATTATTTATATCATTTTTTAATTTACAGATTTGAAAATATAATTAGGGACTATAAAATGGGATCAGCTTGAATATTATCTATAATCTGGTAATTAATAGTTATAAATATTGTCAATACCAATTTTTCCAATTTTTGTATCTCTTAAATCAAAGATTGTATTGTGATTAGTCTACCTGCTTTAAATGTTTTTAATGGCTGTAAAACCAGACAAAATGCTCAGGTTTTATTTTTGACTCAAAAAAGAATTTTTGTTTAATTAGATATATAAACACTGGTTTTCCTAGTATTGTCAAATAAATGTCTGAGAACACTTTTTCTGTTTAACTTAAAAGATTGTATAGTTTTCTTAATTTTCTGGACCCTTGACCCCAAATTTAGGAGGTTGGATAATCCCTGTATTATGGTATGTTTGACAAGTTTTTAGGTCACCTGAGACAAAGGCACAAGTTACCTATTGCTATCTGTCTTTGTCCGTCGGCGTTCATTGTGTGTAAACTCTTATGTTTTGAACTTAAACTAGAAAACTAATGAAGGGATTTCAATGAAACTTCACAGGAATATTCAGTACCCAGCACTGACCAACAAAGTTTGCAAATGAAAACAAAATATGTCGATAAACAATCACAAGGGGGCACTTCAATAACATAAGGTACAGTTTTAATAACTCAAAACTGATTGATATTTTGTATACAAAGATATATGAGATAGTTGTTAGTAATTATTTAAGGATCATTTTGACAAAATCTGAAGGTCATGGGGTCAAGGTTCAAGGTTACAGAAAACCAAAATAAACAGAAAATATGATTTTTTCTCAAATTTTAGACATTTTCGACTTCTCAATAACCAGTAGATTAATTTTAACCAAACTTGACAGGAAATTTTTTCTCAGCTGACCGTTAAGGCCCATTGGGTCAAATGTTACTCATTAATCTTGATGAATTCATGAAGAATCTCAAAAAAATAAAACACCATGCACGATAGTTGGAAGAACAGTGCTAATTTGCTGGTCAACACCAGGTTTCCTGTCAGAACATGGGCACATGTGGGGGATATTGCATGGTTTTCCTGTCAGAACTTGGGTATACTTGGGGACATACATGGGTACACTTGGGAACATTGGGTAGTATTCCTATTACAAAGTGGGCACACTTCGGAGACATTGCGTGGCTTTCCTGTCAAAAGAGCCTGGGCATACATGGGGACATTATTTGTTTTCCTGTCAGAATATGGGCACATTTGGGGACATAAGCATGCTTTTCCTATTAGAATGTGGGCACACTTTGGGGACATTGTGTGATTTTCCTATCAGAACGTTGGGACATTGTGTGGTTTTCCTATCAGAACGTGGGCATACTTTGGGGACATTGTGTGGTTTTCCTATCAGAACGTGGGCATACTTTGGGGACATTGTGTGGTTTTCCTATCAGAACGTGGGCATACTTTGGGGACATTGTGTGGTTTTCCTATCAGAACGTGGGCATACTTTGGGGACATTGTGTGATTTTCCTATCAGAACGTGGGCATACTTTGGGGACATTGTGTGGTTTTCCTGTCAGAACGTGGGCATACTTTGGGGACATTGTGTGGTTTTCCTGTCAGAACGTGGGCAGACTTTGGGGACATTGTGTGATTTTCCTGTCAGAATGTGAGCACACTTTGGGGACATTGTGTGGTTTTCCTGTCAGAATGTGAGCACACTTTGGGGACATTGAGTGGTTTTCCTGTCAGAATGTGAGCATACTTTGGGGACATTGAGTGGTTTTCCTGTCAGAATGTGAGCATACTTTGGGGACATTGTGTGATTTTCCTGTCAGAATGTGAGCACACTTTAGGGACATTGTGTGGTTTTCCTGTCAGAATATGAGCACACTTTGGGGACATTGAGTGGTTTTCCTGTCAGAATGTGAGCATACTTTGGGGACATTGAGTGGTTTTCCTGTCAGAATGTGAGCACACATAGGGGACATTGTGTGGTTTTCCTGTCAGTATGTGAGCACACTTTAGGGACATTGTGTGGTTTTCCTGTCAGAATGTGAGCACACTTTGGGGACATTGTGTTGTTTTCCTATCAGAAAATGGACATACTTGTGGGATATTGTCTGGTTTTCGTTTTTTAGAACATTGGCATACTTGGGTTACTTTTTTAAAAAAGATCAATCATCTTGTTTTTATCTTTTATTTTTCAATGGAACATTAAATCTCAATTTTATCTTCACTTCAGTTACAATTGTTCAATGGCATTAGCTTAATGACATTCCTACAACAACTTTTATACCCACCTCTCTCATTATGTGCATCATGATACACATCACAACGTGCAAAACGAATGAATTACCACCTTCATTTAAACATTTATATGACTTTGATTTTCTCTGGGACCAGTCATGTCTAATCACATTTTATGTAAAATTCTGATGTTGTTCAGTAACTGTATAAGATTCTTTTTTTTTATTTTATTCATATGTTCAGTGCTGGCATTTAACATATTTTCACATTTGTTTGTCGTGAATGTTCCTGGGATTTTCCAATGCCATTTTTGGGTCCGTTTACAGGACCCATTTCCAAAGCAGGAATAGCTTGTATTTCCCCAAAAATATGCAAAAATTCCCAATTTGGAGTTTCAAAAAATTATTTTCAAATAAATGCCTGAAATTTTTTTAATGCTGTATATTTTCCCAGTTGTTTTGGACTCAGGACCGTGAATTTTTGAGAATTTAGATTTTCAAAAATGTTTACAATGTTTTGGACTTTGGACCCCAAATTTAGGAGGTAGCAATATTCTTTTGTCTTGTATGCATTTATCATTTATACATTGTATGGAGATTCAATGTAATTTTCCATTAGAGTCAAATGCTGAAAAACTACAGCAGTGAATATTCTGTAACTTGTCTCAACCTAAAAAAATAATGGACTTTGCTTTATTTAAGGGGATATGGGTCAGTTCACCTTTGTCTACAGGGTTGGACTTTACTTCATTTAAGAGAGGATATCAATGAGTCAGTTTAGGAACTAAATGGAACTCTGATCTTGTGGAAGGCCTGGAGTAGAATGTAAAGTCAAATATTGATGTAAATATTAGATTTGTTTGATATCTATGATAATTATTGTGGACATCACAGTCTCATGTGGAAGGTCTGGCATACAATACAGAATGTAAAGTCAAATATTGATGGTCTACTTTTAGATTTGTTTAATTTTCAATGGTCTACATGTGGAATTATTCAACTTTCTATTATCTACTTGTAGATTTGATAAACTTTCTATCATCTAGATGTAACTGTTCAACTATGATTTACTTGTAAACTCTCTGACCTAAAGGTATGTCATGACCTAGAGTCATATAATAACCTGTTCACTCTCTCTCTCTCTCTGACCTAAAGGTATGTCATGACCTAGAGTCATATAATAACCTGTTCACTCTCTCTCTCTCTCTCTCTCTGACCTAAAGGTATGTCATGACCTAGAGTCATATAATAACCTGTTCACTCTCTCTCTCTCTCTCTGACCTAAAGGTATGTCATGACCTAGAGTCATATATTAACCTGTTCACTCTCTCTCTCTCTCTCTGACCTAAAGGTATGTCATGACCGAGAGTCATATATTAACCTGTTCACTCTCTCTCTCTCTCTCTCTCTCTCCTAAAGGTATGTCTCTGACCGAGAGTCATATATTAACCTGTTCACCCTCTCTCTCTCTCTCTCTGACCTAAAGGTATGTCATGACCGAGAGTCATATATTAACCTGTTCACTCTCTCTTTCTCTTTTTCTCTGACCTAAAGGTATGTCATGACCGAGAGTCATATATTAACCTGTTCACTCTCTCTCTCTCTCTGACCTAAAGGTCACAGTGCACCTATTGACAGACAGGTTGGAGAGACAGGGCTTTGTTACATACGCTCTCTCTCTCTCTCTCTCTCCCTCTCTCTATAACCTGTTCACTCTCTCTCTCTCTCTCTCCCTCCTTTCTCTGTCTCTCTCTCTCTCTCTGTCTCTCTCTCTCTGTCTCTCTCTCTCTCTCTGTCTCTCTCTCTCTCTCATTGGATATTTTTTACAGAGGATGTTAAGTTAACGTTTACATCATTTTCTAACATTCAACTTTCCATACTTTCATCTGTAAAAATCTCTTTATACATTATAACAGGATGATTTCTAAACATAATTCTGTTGGGAAGATTTCCAAACACATTCCTAATTAGACAATAAATCAATCTTATAGGCCAAGTCCAAGACTCATGAAAAAATAATGTCTGCTTGATCATCATGGTTTTTTTTTTAATAAATTCTTTATATAAGACTATCATTATCTTGATAACATTGAAAACAAAGCTTTTATGTGACAAAGTTACAGTGACAATGATCGTTATATAACTGTGATGTCATGTGAACATGCACATATAACTTTAATGTCATAGAGACATGCATATGAGCAATGTGATAAACATCTCCATCTCAGTGAGCCATAGTTATACATTCTCGTGCCAGAAGTGATCAGCATCTTCATTTTCTCATTGTTTTCTATGATAAAGCAACGTTTTTTCAAATACCTACCACAGAGTAATATGTCATTTTTTGTCAACATTTACACATTTATAAAAACGAGTCTTCTTCATCATATGATATTAGTTTTAAACTCCTTTGAACCGTTATTTCTGAGACGCAACCAGTTTTCTTGCATTAACCCTTTCACCCCTAAAAATTTAAATTGTATGACCTTGTCTGTTGTCTTGGACTAGTCTAATGTGGTATGTAGGGTTGAAAGGGTTAAGTACTTTGTTGACACCACTTACTACATTGCACTGTGAACAAAGAAGGAAATCTAACTACAAATTCCCTTGTCATGTACAAATACTTGCAGTCTTCATGAAAAGAGGCTAACACATCCAAACCAATTTAGAATGATAATCCATAGACTTCAACACAGATGTGCAAAAGTGTACAAGACTGGCTGATTGGTCAGAGTTGCTTTGTAAGCAGGACAGATCACATCATCTCAGTGGTCAGAGTTGCTCTAAGCAGTATAGCTCACAGTTGTAAGCAGGACAGATCACATCATCTCAGTGGTCAGAGTTGCTCTAAGCAGGATAGCTCACAGTTGTAAGCAGGACAGATCACATCATCTCAGTAGTCAGAGTTGCTCTAAGCAGGATAGCTCACAGTTGTAAGCAGGACAGATCACATCATCTCAGTAGTCAGAGTTGCTCTAAGCAGGATAGCTCACAGTTGTAAGCAGGACAGATCACATCATCTCAGTGGTCAGAGTTGCTCTAAGCAGTATAGCTCACAGTTGTAAGCAGGACAGATCACATCATCTCAGTGGTCAGAGTTGCTCTAAGCTGGATAGCTCACAGTTGTAAGCAGGACAGATCACATTGACTGAGGAGACAACTCTCACAGGATATGACATCACAGTACAATTTGTGAAGTAGAGGTTCTGCGTCTTCTAGAATACAGCTAGTGTATAGATATGTCCGACTTTTTTTGCGCAGATCTACATAAATACAGGGTTTTCTCTTAAGCTTGATTTTTGCGTCTCTGACGCATAAAATCTTTTCAGGATGCAAAACATGAATATTAGTGAGTCCTTAAGGACGCACAAAAAGTCAGTAATTTTTATTTTAACCCGAAACTGAAAATGTGTGCCTTTGTTTTCATGTATTTTCTTGAATTTCATTGACTTGGGGACTCACAAATTTAACAAAGGACTCAGGAATTTTGTTCTTGTGAGTTCCTGGGACTCAATTAAATAACATCCTAGGGAAAACCCTGATAAACATGTATTAAAAAACAACAACAAATGGGAGAAAAATAATCAAACATATGGGTGAATTGAGTAGAAACCAAATATCTCCACCCTTGTGGTAAGAATCTGGCAACACTTACATTGGACAAACAGATCAGATGGAGATTATCTTCTCCACTCTACATACTCATTTTGGGTTCTATAATTCCTCCATATCTACGATATTTGTAGGTAATGTTTCTGATTTATCAACATCAGAGACAGAAAAGATGACACAAACAGTTGTTTGTCAGATTTTGGTGTTGATAAAGATCAGAAGAGAAAATAATATTCACACTCCGAAATAATTGCCAAGTCAGCTGTGCGTGTGATACAGACAAAAGACAAACTGAATTGTTCCTTATGTTGATTTGGCTACTGGGATGACAACTGTTCTCACCTATAATCTTACTTAATCTCTGGAGATTCTTAAAAACTCTTTCCTCACTTCCTTTGAAAGCCATTCTGTTAAATGATGGATGTGTTTCATTTTTCTGTATTTTTTTCTTTTTTACATCTTTTTCTGAATTCTTCAGCAGTCAGGTTTGAAACTCATTTGTCACTTTGGTGTTGGGTCTCAGGAAGTTAATAGTTGATCTATCTCCCAAATGACCATGTCCGATTGAAGTATAGAGTTCATCAAAGAAGACGTTTTGTGTATGCTTGTTGTCCAAATTAAGTGTCCATAAGGCCACTCAGAGGCACAAGCAGATGCCACATGTATAGTCATCTATGACAGGTAAATCCATTATGAAGTTTCTTTATGCATATTGTTGACAATTTTCGGGATAACAAATACAGACGGTTTTGTGTTGTTACAAGAATGGTTTGTGATAAAATGAAACATTTGACAAACTCTTTTGTAATATTTAATTTTCCAAAACATTGTTCATTGGACAGTCTGGCTTCCTTTGTGACATACAGGACATCTGTTTTGGTGGCCATGTTTAATTATCTTGTTTGGTAGTTCAGACTCCTCAGAGATGATAAATTATCTCCCTTTGTCATTCAGCCATTTTCCACAAAATGGTAGGATGTTCAACACTGTGCTCTTATTAAAAAACTGCTGTTTTTTTAATGGAATAAAAAACAATAGACAGCTCTCAGTAGCTCTAGATCTGTGGGTGGGTATTTCCCTTACAAACTGAGTGATTGGGGTTCAAACCAGATCCTTAATGGGATCCTTTAACCTAGATAGTGAATGCTAGGCCATTACCAAGGACTTAGACAACAGACATATATACTGTACTTCACTGACAACACTGCAGACCTTGATGTAAAAACTACATGCACTGTACTTCCACCCCAATATGTAATGTCAAGTGTCACCACAGCTATCTAGGGTGCTGGAGATGTTTTGGGTGGATATATTTTAGGTGGAGATATTCTGGGTGAAGATGTTCTAGGTGGAGATGTTTTAGGTGGAGATATTCTGGTTGAAGATGTTTTGGGTGATGTTCTAGGTGAGAATGCTTTAGGTGGAGATGTTGTAGGTGGAGATATTCTGGATGAAGATGTTCTAGGTGGATATGTTTAAGGTGGAGATATTCTGGTTGAAGATGTTTTGGGTGATGTTCTAGGTGAGAATGCTTTAGGTGGAGATGTTGTAGGTGGAGATATTCGGATGAAGATGTTTTGGGTTGAAATGGTCTAGGTGGTGATGGTCTAGGTAGAGATGTTCTGGATGGTCTTGGTGGAAATGTTATGGCTGGAGATATTCTGGGTGGTAATATCCAAAATAAAGATGTTCTGGGTGGAGATATTTTTGGTGAAGATGTTATGGCTGGAGATATTCTAGGGGAGATGTTCAGGATGGAGATGTATTGGATGGAGATAGCAATGTGTCCATATTTGATTCATGGGATATATAAAGACAAAATAGATATGATTTACTATAAATTAACAACAACAGTTTCTTCTAGAAATGATTTTAATCTAACTTCATCATCTATACAGCTTTGTATCATCATCTATACGGCTGAGTTATACATTAGGGATTAATATCATCAACATGTGGGTCTAGTAAAAGGCCCATACCGAATGCAAAATTTAGTCTTTTTTCCAATTCTGAGCAAAATTTCCAAAATACTGTAGAATCAGAAAATTTTATAGGGTTATAATTTTGTTATTTCAAAAATAAAACATTTGTTGAAATTGGAAATCTCTTTGTTAATGAACCTTTTAATATTACTAGGTATAATTTTTGTAAAAATTTCACCATGGTATAAATTTCGTTGATAAATGGATCAATGGAGCAAACGAAATTAAAACCACAACGAAATTTCCTGACTCTACATTGTCTTCACTGTACAGCTCACATTTGGTAGGCCAACAAAGGAGCATTAAGTTGTCTTCAAATGAAAACTAAGTTGTCAGTTAAATAAACAAAGTTGGATAAATGAACTTCTGTGTCTATATCTAAAACATGAGTAAAACACCCATAAGTAATTTTCCCCAGTTTTTTGCCCAATTTTTAGAAATAAAATTCTGAACTGAAAGGGCACAGGGTCATGTACAATGAAGGATATATTAACCCCTGTACATGGATTGTCTTTTGCATGTCTAAAAATTGCACTTAGAAAAAGAAAAGAAAAATTTGAACAAAACATTTGTTACATTTTTTGCATTTTTATATCTGAATGAAAAGATTGGACCTACATATCATTAACATTTTTAGACAGAATATCCTTTATGTGCTTTTTGCAAGAAACATATCAGCACATTAAAAAAGTCCACACTTTGATGGATTCTTGAGTCTTAAACAAGATATAAAATTTAAAGTGACTTAAATCAGGTTTATCCAATAATTAGAGGGTATGTATTGCCTCACAGTGACACTAATTATGAATAACTGCGGTATGATATTTAGACATGCAAATATTTCTTTTTTATTATGTGATCAGGTCGAAGGGATGAAGGATTAACCATAAACAAATTATTGTGTGGCTGATAGAGGTTCACATGAAATGGGTGAAACATTAGACTGATAACAAAATGAAAAGAAAACAACATTTGTTAGTTGCGTCTGGAGTAAGGTTAATAAATGTGGGTAAGACACTGGGCATATGTTTAAACCTTGTATTCTAAATTGTTTTTAAACTTGAATTACGAATCGACCAAAATTCTTGATTTTCAAAGGAAAAAAATAAATAAAGCCCTGAAAGCAAGACAGGAAAATGCAGAAAAACTGAGTTATAACTTGTTAAGAGACATGACACAGAAATTTATTTATTTATGTCAATATAGGAACATGAAATGAACAGTTATAAAGTGAACCACAAATAGATAAACAAAAGTCACACATTCATATTGTAACCAGGGTCTCGGAGGCTTAGTGGTTACAGCATTTTATTACAAAGATTTGTCTTAAAAATCGGGAGTTTATTTTTAGTACCCTATTGGAGAAACTAGAGGGATTAGATTTTTGTTTGCGTCATTCTGTCCTGTTTAAGTTTGGGTTAAAATTTTATATTAATTGCTCACCATTCACAAAATTATGGTTTTTCAGTTAGGGAAATGTATTGATTCGCTGAAACTCAAAGAATGTTTGTTGTTAAAATTACACCTCGATCAGAAAGCTAGATTGAAGTGTTGTACCTACGTATCAGATATACTGTGAAAAAAAATATGTGTATAGATAAACATGTAGAAATAATTCCGAGTGATTTCCTTTGGGATCAACCACTCCTCTGATTCCAAGATTTCATTAGCAATGTAATGGATTTTTACACTCGGGTTGTTCCTTTTTAGACTTGAAAACCAAACAAGACGGAAATAAGAATGAGATGTACTTAAACAAAGATTGAGTGTATGACTTACGTATTTGGTGGAATTGTCAATTTAATTTACTCTTTCATATCTAACAGATCGTATTGTACAGAGACTCAAACATTTTTTTTTGTCTGTTTGTCTGTCTTATAATATGTACATGTATGTCTGTCCGTCCATCTGTTTGTCTGTCTTATAATATGTACATGTATGTCTGTCCGTCCGTCTGTTTGTCTGTTTGTCTGTCTTATGTACATGTATGTCTGTCTGTTTGTATGTTTGTCTGTCTTATAATATGTACATGTATGTCTGTCCGTCCGTCTGTTTGTCTGTTTGTCTGTCTTATAATATGTACATGTATGTCTGTCCGTTCGTCTGTTTGTCTGTTTGTCTGTCTTATAATATGTACATGTATGTCTGTCCGTCCGTCTGTTTGTCTGTTTGTCTGTCTTATGTACATGTATGTCTGTCCGTCCGTCTGTTTGTATTTTTGTCTGTCTTATAATATGTACATGTATGTCTGTCCGTCCGTTTGTCTATTTGTCTGTCTTATAATATGTACATGTATGTCTGTCCATCCGTTTGTCTATTTGTCTGTCTTATAATATGTACATGTATGTCTGTCCGTCCGTTTGTCTATTTGTCTGTCTTATAATATGTACATGTATGTCCGTCCGTTTGTCTGTTTGTCTGTCTTATAATATGTACATGTATGTCTGTCTGTCCGTTTGTCTATTTGTCTGTCTTATAATATGTACATGTATGTCCGTCCGTTTGTCTGTTTGTCTGTCTTATAATATGTACATGTATGTCTGTCTTATAATATGTACATGTATGTCTGTCCGTCCATTTGTCTCTTTGTCTGCTTGCAATGTTTTGATCTCTATCAAAAAGGCAATAGCTGTGGTTACTCCATTTTTTTTTTTCAATTTTTACTACTTGTACTTGATGTACAATAACAAATAAAAGCTATACACAGGCATAAACAATCTTATATTCCTATATATTTTGTGAAAATAAGGTCAGGTCCAGTGTGGAATGCATATGCAAATAGTAAGGCTAAATTAATCGATTACAAGTGAATAATTGCCAAACTGGGTTTCGCCAGCAATTTTTACTAAATATATAGGAATTTAAGTATTTTTTATGCCTTTGTATATCTCTTTTTTATTATTGTATATCAATCTAAGTAGTAAAAAAAAAAAAGAAATTTTTTTGAAAAAAATGACAGCTAGTTTCCCTTCAATGTTCTTTTCTTAAATTTAAACCAAATTTGGCATGATGCTTTGTATAAATACGATTCTGAATAAGTTTGATTATGGACAACATCCAGTAATATTTGCTAGAGTTATGGGACTTTAAAATCATTACGAATGACTTAGCTTGAGGTTTAGTGTTTCCTCTCATACACAACTTGTTTATTGATGGCCTTAACATATTCTTCCATCCATTCAGGTTATGATAGAAATTCAAGCACAGTTTGACCCTCCAATGCTCTCCAATAGAATGATACTTCTGAGTATCATCGATTTACGACAGCAAGCTTAAGTGGTAATCACATCAGATACATGCTTCTTTTCATAGTCATCTGAGTGTTTTAGTACTAATTAAGATGATAGTCGGGAATAAGACTGCTGTAATTGTCTATTTCAGCCTCAGTTGTTATGTCACATCGGATATATCCTTACGATTTGAACATCAGGAAACAAGAGAGACTAGTGCATTATGACTAGTGTTTTTTTTTGTTTTTTTCTTTTATTTTCTACATTGGTTTGATTATCACCATGGAAACAGAGTTATAAATGTCCCTTATTGCATTAGATAAATCATCACTATTTTTTTTCTGATAAAGCTGAGTTTTTTTGTGTCTGAAAATGTATCAGGGAATTATAAATCACAGACAAACAAAAAAAGATAATAGGTAAAAGTTGTTGGTTTGATTGCTAAGAACATGTGTTGTTGCAATCTCAGAGATCTTTTTCTGACTTAGGTGTACAGTGTTGAGGAAATATCCGTTTTATTGAATTATGATTGGTTCACATTTTTTGTTGTTGAATTACATTCTGTGAAAATTTTTTCTCTATTTTGTGAATGTATGACAATTTTTTACCTAATACTAATCATGTCGATGGTGTACCGTAATGGTTCTTCAGCACGCATGCACACACACACAAACACATGCACATAGACACATGCACATACACATACATACACATGCACACACAAACACATGGACAGACAGACCCACACACAACATACTCACATGCATACCATACACACACACACACACACACACATGACATACACACATACAAAATATATGCACACTGTCTGAAACATAGACCTATGATACACATACACAGAAGCACATACACATTTACAACCACACATATATAACAAACACACAGGCACTTGATTCAGTTTTAAGCTCATCTGAGCTAATAGCTTAAGTAAGCTATAGGTATCCACTTTTGCCCATCATCAGGTCATTGGTTTGTAAACTATTTCTTAAAGCAATGTTTTCTAAAAAATGCAGAAACCAACTACTTTCATATTTGACCCTTTAGTCATTAGCTACATACTTTTTGAATGAATATTAAATCTGCCATTATCTGGCTATAAAGAGTCACTAGTGGATAGATTTTTTCATATACACCAATTATTTTCATAGCTATAACAATTTGTAGATTACTCAAAACTTGAAAATTTTTGTAAATGCTAATTGCGAGAACTTGATAAAATATCATTTAAGGTCATAGGTTCAATGTCAGGACCAAATGAAATGTATAGAAGATAATGAAAATACCAATTTCCTTAAAAAGAAAAATCTTTTTTGTGTTGACATAAATTGAAAAGTTGTAGGATATATCAGGAAAAATACTTTTCAAGGTCATAGGACAAAGGTCATTGGTCATGTACTATTGAGAGGACTGGAATTGCCAGTTTCTTTAGATGTCAAAATTTCAGATCACTTATAGCGATATGAGCTGTCGTAGGTGAAAAAAATAACATGCCCATTTTATGTAATATTTTATCTCATATATATCCCAGAAAGACCATCTGGTGGTTAGAATAACCAATACATGTGTATAATTGCAACAATCTTGCCAAACTTAAACCGTACTATCAGATTTTTTGTTCGCCATTACTCTTGAGCATTGCAAAATAACTTTCGGTAATTATTACCGAGTGTCCAATAAGCACATATTATTTGCAGTTAATATTTATTCTATTCTTATTACCCTTTGTGTTTATTTTCGTAGATTATCATTTCAAACCTAAATCAGAAAAAGTTGGTCTTTTCCGTTGTTTGGAAACATTTGTTTTTGAAATTGTCCACGTACCAGGTATATCGGGTGATCTCGACCCATTTTAACTTGTTCCATCGCATTCTCGGCTTTATCATTCTTGACACATAAAAAATTCCCAACTCCAGCGGAAATGGCGGAATGATTGTAAAACATGAGGTACGCATATTTTTCATAGTTATAGTGTTTTGATTTTGGCAATGTCAGCATTCATTTCAGGGGAACATTAAAAATTGCATTGAAAAGTGCATATTTTACATAATTAATGTACTTTCCAGTAAAATTCACTTCCTGTATTTTAAAGAAATTATAAAACATTTAAAACTCGACCGACTTTTAATGTATGTCGATTGTGTCAAGCACCGAAATTGCTGATAGACTGAGTGCGTAAAGGACCGAGATTCCCCTGACCGAATTACGAAGCACATTTGATATGGTGAAAGAGTTTATCTGAAAGGTCATTGCATATGAAAATACAGCCAGGATTTTTAAGGTACGGGAAAACTTTAATTCTGATAAAGCAAATAACCTCGAAAAGAAGATCTTTTGGAACGTTTCACGTGTTTGATAATGTATTTGAACTCAAATTTTATCTTAATCTCGTATATATATGTCATTTGACAAAAATCATCATTGGGACAGCTTACATGAATTATTTGTTCTTCTGTTCGCCAGTCCATCAATAAACTTGTTTTTAAATGACTTATCAAAAAGCACTGAACTGATTTCAGGAACTGATGCTTCCATTATTTTCATAGCTAATAGTAAGTATAAAGGTTGACTGTTTATCAGGTGAGAGTTCAGGCCTTGTGGACCTCGTATTTCAGTAAGTGAACAAACTTTCAGAAGCATAAATTTGATGAATAGCTTCAATAGATATATTGTAGCAAATTTCAAACTGTATCTAAAATTGATGTAACAAGACAACTTTGTTTTGTTATTTTGAGGTCAAATTAAGAACAGAGTTTTGGTCTGTTGTCACTTAAAAGTTTTCTTTTTCAATCTGTATTTACAATTATGTTCGAGATTAATTACTTGCTTCTCAAATCATTCCAGGACACAAACACAAAATAAAATGAAAAAAAAAATAAGTATATAAAGCAGAGCCAACTCTTTATGAAAATATTGTTTAGAAAAGCACTTGATTAAAATATCTTTTTCTAGAGACCATTATTTTTATAGAAATGCTGAGTTGAATAACCCCTTAACTAAGATGTCTCTTAGAAGAACACCTGTGTCTTCCTTGACTTTTCTGTACTAAATAGAAGAAGGCTTAGTTCTTCCTTAGCATACACAAATTTGAATCAAGCGATTTCGATGTCGATGTCGGTGTCGGCACACAAGATCATGATAACAACAGATGCATAACAACATAAATGTTAAAGGGGCACTTCGAAGTCATGTCGGCACACAAGATCATGATAACAACAGATGCATAACAACATAAATGTTAAAGGGGCACTTCGAAGTCATGTCGGCACACAAGATCATGATAACAACAGATGCATAACAACATAAATGTTAAAGGGGCACGGGCTGTGGTAACCAAAAATTATTTCGATTTTATTTCTACTTTTACTACTTGTTCTTGATGTAGGATAACACGTAAGCTATATACACAGGCATAACAAAATTTACATCCTATATATTTCGTGAAAATAGGGTCAGGTAACTCACTCACAGTGGTATTCATATACAAATAGTAAGGTTGAGTTAATCATTTGCAATTTAAGAAGTGTCAAACTGAGTATCTCAAACAATTTTCACAAAATATATAAGAATTTAAGAATTTTTATGCCTGAGTATATCTCTTTTTTTTTTCTTGTATATCAATCTAAATACTAAAAATGGCAATTAAAAAAACACAGCTAATGTCCCTTTGAATGATGAATTTGTTGCTTATTGTTCATTTTCTAGTTGCATTCATTTATCTTAATTAACCTTATGACATCTGTAATTGTTGTAATTTGTTGAGGGTTTAAAGAATTCATTTTCATGTCATTTTGTTTCTTAACAACTTTTTGAAAGATTCGAGTCTGACTTGCTACAGACCGGTTTATATAAAAAGTTAAGAAGTTGAAGAATACAAGGTTTTGGGTCATTCAAGATATTTTAATGCTTAATTTGTTTGTTAAGGTTTTTTGTCTCCAGCAAAATGAAGTTCCGTAGGGGGTATAGTGGTTGTCTTGTATGTACATGTTTAATTTTGTTACTGCTCTTGTTTCTACCTTTCAATAGAATTTTACGAAACGATTTAATTTTGTTATTTTCATTATAGTATATATATATAAACGCCATCTAGATTCACACTTAGTCAAGGGGAGACTGCTGAAGGAAAGGATTAAAAATATAATAAAATGAACATATTTCAAAATTTCTAAATTTATCATTGTGATGAACACCGACTACTACTACTACATTGTAGAACTAAATGTGAAACAGGAGAGTCCATGTGATGATTATAAAGGTTGTTGAACATAGTTGAAATTTGTCAAAGATAACTCCAGCTTTTTACTGTAATTTGTAATTCAAAACTACACAGCAAGAGATCTCATTTCATTGCTTTGATGGACAGGAACAGAAGT
This sequence comes from Atrina japonica, assembly GCA_030159075.1. Taxonomy (NCBI): domain Eukaryota; kingdom Metazoa; phylum Mollusca; class Bivalvia; order Pterioida; family Pinnidae; genus Atrina; species Atrina japonica. The sequence continues at coordinate 909,244 of BROG01000168.1, forward strand.
GAAATGTTAATTTCTTGTTAGGTACAGTGATGCCAACAGATGAAAAAGTCTCTGGAATGTTGGACCAGCAGATGATTGTTATCATATGAAATTGACTGCTCGCAAATTTAAAATTTTTGTGTATTAAAACATTTTTTTCATCCATTTTCGTAGACTTTAGCAACTAATTTTGACAATGTCTTCACTCTATAAACCCAGCATGTGTAATGTATGAAAACATTCAGTTTAAATGGTCCCCTGCTGTTTAAAGTTATTATCAGTAGCCTTGTTTGTACATGGTAATGCAGATCAAGTGTCTTTTTAATTCAAATTCAAATGAGACAGTATTGCCAAATGCATATTTTTATTTTTGCTAGGATATAGATATGGAGTAGAGATAGTATAGCAATGGAGTAGAGATAGTATGGTAATGGAGTAGCGATAATAAATTAATGGAGTAAAGATAATATAGTGATGGAGTAGAGAAAGTATAGCAATGGAGTAGAGATAGCATAGCAGTGGAGTAGAGTTAATATAGCAATGGAGTAGATATAGTGAAATAATGGAGTAGAGATAGTATAGTGATGGAGTAGAGATATTATAGTGATGGAGTAGAGATAGTATAGTGATGGGGTAGAGATATTATAGTGATGGAGTAGAGATAGTATAGTGATGGAGTAGAGATAGTAAAGTAATGGAGTAGAGATAGTATAATGATGGAGTAGAGATAGTATAGTGATGGAATAAAGATAATATAGTTTTGGAGTAGAGGAGTAGAGATAGTATAGTGATGGAATAGAGATAGTAAAGTAATAAAATAGAGCAACTGCATACATCTTTGTTCACAAACAGACAAACAGAAATGTTTAAAAAGTTTTTATCGCATCCTTAAGGGTACCCCCCTAATGAATGCATCCCAATAGATGCATGGCCATGCTGAACAGTTTTCTTTGCTTAACAATACAATGAACTGTTACCAAACATTAGTCAGTATAAGATGTTTTGTTTAGCCATGTTGAATATATATATATTATATTATCGCATATATATCTTAGATAATATAGGGGAGTGATCATGATTTTTTTCAGAGTTTCAGTGGAACCAACCATTTCTGCCACTTTTAAAAATATGGCTCTCAATAGAGGATTTATTTGTATAGATAATAAGTGATTTTCAAAATGTGGACTCAAAAGAAAGATGGTCTGTTTAGACAGGTTCTACTGTTGTAATGTAACATGACCTGTGTATCCTCTATTTGAAACACAGTGTAATATAAAGACATGTATATAAAGACCCCTTTAAGGAACACAACAAAACCAATCTTTATAGGGAGGTGGTCTTTATATAGAGGTTGATGTATCAGATATAGAGTGAAACCTGTATATAAAGGCCCCCTTATGGACACAACAAAACCAATCTTTATAGGGAGGTGGTCTTTATATAGAGGTTGACGTATCAGATATAGAGTGAAACCTGTATATAATGGCCCCTTAGGAACACAACAAAACCAGTCTTTATAGGGAGGTGGTCTTTATATAGAGGTTGACGTATCAGATATAGAGTGAAACCTGTATATAAAGGCCCCTTAGGAACACAACAAAACCAGTCTTTATAGGGAGGTGGTCTTTATATAGAGGTTGACGTATCAGATATAGAGTGAAACCTGTATATAAAGGCCCCTTAGGAACCAACAAAACCAGTCTTTAAGGGAGGTGGTCTTTATATAGAGTTGATGTATCAGATATAGAGGAAACCTGTATATTGACCCCCTTAGTCTTTATAGGGATGGTCTTTATATAGAGGTTGATTTTCAGATATAGAGTGAAACCTGTATATAATGGCCCCCTTAGGGACACAACAAAACCAATCTTTATAGGGAGGTGGTCTTTATATAGAGGTTGACGTATCAGATATAGAGTGAAACCTGTATATAATGACCCCCTTAGGGACACAACAAAGCCAGTCTTTATAGGGAGGTGGTCTTTATATAGAGGTTGATGTATCAGATATAGAGTGAAACCTGTATATAATGGCCCCCTTAGGGACACAACAAAACCAATCTTTATAGGGAGGTGGTCTTTATATAGACCGGGTCGATTTGTACACAAATGGTTTTATTGGGGACAGCAAAAAAAAATTGGTCTTTATGACCAGGTGGTCTTCATACACAGGAAGTCACTAAAGCAGGTTTAATTGTAGTACAATCAATTTGGTGTGTGTTGTCTCAAGTAAATTAACCTAAATCTATTTCAAATAAAAATGAGATAACAGAAAACATCAAAAGAAATGATGATGATGATGATGATGATTATGATGATGATGATAATGAAAACAAAATAAAATAAAACCCAACACATAAAAAATTGTGGGTTAATCAAATGAATAGTTATTGTCAATGAATATAAGCAATGTAATCATGCCTTTATAAACCGTTCTGTGCACACCATGTTCCAAAATATATAAACCATACATTTAAAGAATGCTGGATAGATAAAATTATATAATTCTTTAAAAAATCAAGCCATCTTTGATTTCTTTTCTGTAAAAATCTTTAAAAATTTATGGATGTATATACATGTATGTATATATAATTTTCTGTTTAACTGACTTTATCGATTTTAACTATACAAGCATCTGTTGCAAGTCTCTGATATTTTTACACAGAATTATTATATTGACATCATTTCATTTTCATATCACTTTTGTGGTCTATAGTAAGTTTGTGGAGAACTGTTATGATGTAAAAATTAAGACCAGTACTTTGATGGGATTTTGATTTAGGTAAATTGACTTCCATAATGATCTTTCAGGTTTTTTTTTTGCCAATCAACAGGTGTATGAACATGTGATCTGTTTTAATGGAACTTTTTCTGAGAAAAAATGATAAATAAATTGATCATGTGATACAGCTGTTGTCATGGTTACTGAACATAAATGATATTAATATTGCTGTGTTCTCAAGATTTATGGTCTTTTTATAATGATAAAGATAGTCTTTCTATTGTCTGTATTCCCTGACTGATTACCTGAGAAAGCTTGAGAGAATTGTAAAGTGAGAGAAGATATCATCAATCTAGTGAAAAAACCAAGATGTGCTAATGAAACACATATGCCCTTGAGCATTGGAATTTGCTGGGATATAGAAATTAACATGCACATATATATTTTCTGCTGACCTACCTACACCTGGACCTGGCACCATAAAACTTGAGACTTTACTCAAGTCTGAGAATATTCTCAATTTTGCCTACTCAGCCAATCAGATTTTAGGATTAACCAAAGTTGAGTAAAATTTTTAGACTTAAGTAATTCTTATGTTTTATGGTGCTAGGCCCCGTTCTTTCTAATTGAGCTTTAAACAATCGGGGAATTTCTTAGGCCACTTTTGGGTCCAATAACATGACAGACAGACACAGTCAGACAAACATAGACAGACAAACAGACACAGTCAGACATACAGACATAGTCAGACGAATGGATAAATATAGACAGAGAGAGAGAGATACATTGTCAGACAGACATAGACAGACATACATTGTCAGAGAGAGAGAGAGAGAGACTAAAAATGGACAGTTAGACAGACACAGCCAGAGACACAGACAAAGCCAGACATGCACAGACAGACAGACACAGTTAAAAACATAGACACAGAGGGATAGACTAAAGGCAATATCACCTTCAGCAACCTTTTGGACTTATGGGCAGCTGACACACAAACTTGGTCCTATTTTGAAATCCAATATAAATATACTATATCCATATTGGGTCATATTTATATATTTTTTCATCAGTAAACATACCCACATTGGTTCCTATCTATAAAAATTCAAAAGAAACTGAAAACTTGATACTTTGAATTATACTGATTGGTTGGAGAAAGAAAGTCCCTTCAGTATGAAGTAGCCAGATATGAACACAAAACTTAGACAGATGAGGCTTCAAATATAGAAATAGAATTGAATAATTGACTCCCACATGATCCCTTCTTTGTAACTTAACAGTAATTAATGTTATTTTAATATATTTCACCCCATAATCATTTCTATTTAACATCAATGATCATATCACATTTCCATGAAAATCTGGAAAACGTTGTATATCATTTATATCTATCAGTGACATTTTGATTTTGAATTTTGTTTTACCCACAATTCTTCAGTCATGTAGTGTCAGCCAGTTTTTGTTCTTGATGGATGAGAAAACCTGTGTCCTAAATAAATAAATTTATTTACCTGTGTATAATGTCAGTTTCACAAAATGTCATAAACATATTTGTTAACCTTTGCTAAGTTACCTGTGAAATTAGTAGTAGTTTGGACATAGACTGAGATGTAAGTTTATACAGAAGAAAAGAAGAAAGATACGACCTTTATTGAAACTCATGTTAGACATCTATAAGTAAAGTTATGACCTTTAGTGAAACTGGCTACTGGTTTGTACCCCAGAAGATACAACTGACTTTCAGCAAGTACATTGTCTAAATTTGTCACACAAGCCATTTTAGGTTCCAATAGGGCTTGAACCGATGCTGATCAGAATTGACAGACTCAAAAATGGTCTAAAGCGTGGTGCTCTAATCATTCGGCCATGGAAACCACATCTTCCTTCAAGGCACCACTTACAAATACACTGGCACCACGCATACACTAATAGGATCACAACATCTGCTATGACTTTATTTTAACCTGAGCTCTTTTTAGGAAAATAACATAAAGCCAATTGATTTCGGCATCTGATAATCGGATGTTTCCTGTTGAAAGAATTTAATATGTGAAAAAAAAATATCTCTAGTTGACAAAAGATTTATATGAACCTTCCTCTCACCTGGGCCATGGATTCCTCATTGTCATTTGTTTAAATCATCAGATTATACATTTGTTTTTAGGTGATCGTTATCAATCCCATGTGTTTTATTACCCATAATGCATCTCACCGTATAAGGTATTCAACCAGCCTTGTCATTGCTGCACCTTTTATTACAGGAAATAAAATAATGGCCGACCATCACTTGTTACGAGTCAATTACTAAATTGTCATTCACTCATAAAATCAATATACTCTATCCTGCCTGCATGTAAATTACTTGAATTTCAACAAGTTATTGTTTTGGAATTTATTGCCGCTTTTAAAATCATGAAACCAATATCGAGATATTTGATTTCAACACTGCATAAAATAACTTTTGTCTTTCTGTTTTAGTTTTTTTCCGTTTGTTTGATTCACATTAATCTCTGTGAAATAAAACAAAAAATTATCAAAATATAAAAATTCAGAGAATGCATTTATTCAGACAGTAAAAATGCAATCATGATTATTCATTATTAAAAGCTTTTGCATATATTTATTTCTTTTTTTAAAGTACAGTAGAATCTCGATAGGATGAGATGAAATTCCCAATAAGTCTAAGTTGAACAGCCTGTCTTGATTTTTTTGGAAAGAAAAATATGTTGATTTAAATTTCGGTTACCGGTATCTCAAATTTTGGTATTTGTCATAGTAATAGTGGTGGTCCTGTGAATTTTGAGATAACAAGATTTCACTGTAAATGTTTTACTGAATGACATGTCTAAAACAACTTTCAAAGTGTTAATTGCAGGGAGGTCTGGAGGATACCACAATATTAACTGTAGGGAGGTCTGGAAGATACCAAAGTGTTTATTGCAGGGAGTTCTGGAATGTTCCAAAGTGTTAAGTGCAGGGAACTCCAGAAGATACCAAAGTGTTAATGGCAGGGAGGTCTGGAAGATACCAAAGTGTTAAGCACAGGAAACTTCAGAAGATACCAAAGTGTTAATTGCAGGGAGGTCTGGAAGATACCAAAGTGTTAAGCACAGGAAACTCCAGAAGATACCAAAGTGTTAATTGCAGGGAGGTCTGGAAGATACCAAAGTGTTAAGCACGGGGAAACTCCAGAAGATACCAAAGTGTTAATTGCAGGGAGTTCTGGAAGATACCAAAGTGTTAAGCACAGTAAACTCCAGAAGATACCAAAGTGTTAATTGCAGGGAGGTCTGGAAGATACCAAAGTGTTAAGCACAGGAAACTCTAGAAAATACCAAAGTGTTATTTGCAGGGAGGTCTGAAAGATACCAAAGTGTTAACTGCAGGGAGGTCAAGAAAATACCAAAATATTAACTGCAGAGAGGTCCAGGAGATGCCAAAGTATTAACTGTAAGCAAGGGGGTCCAGAAGATACCAGTGTGTTTATTGCAGGTAGGTCTGGAAAATACCCTAATTTTAACTGCAGGAAGATGTAGACGATATCAGTCCCTCTAATTTATGGATGGTTACATATTTTTGTGAGGTACTGTATATCAGTCCCTCTAATTTATGGATGGTTACATATTTTTGTGAGGTACTGTATGTTGGTTTTAACATCATAAATGTAGCCTGTTGATATAAGACCAGTGCAGTGTACATAATTTATTGCGTCATACTTGATTTGCAGTCCACACAGACTCCTTACACCTTGTATCTATAGATAATGCTGATAATGGAATATTAACACGTTATCAATTTCATATAACCCAACATTGAACTTACTCATTAACTAGATGTAGTTCGTTTTTTACATACTGGAAAATGTTTTTCTTTTTTTTAAATTTGTTTTTTCATTTTTTTTTTTACATCCTGCCAATAGTTTAACACTTAAGATACCACCAGTCCTAGATAAAGTGTCACAAATTTTGTCTCATGCTATGGACTTAAGTCAGTGTGTAGTCAATGAGAATTGTGTTACTCATCCACCTCTATGGCTACAAATCAGTACAGGTCTACCAAGGTAACTTGGCACATGTTTACAAAGACTATGAGTCTAAATCTAAACTATATTGTTTTGGTTTCTGACAGAACCAGGATGTGCCACATTACCTTGGTAGACCTATAGTTGATAACATTGTCTAATACTAACCCTGTCACCCCAGCCTTTCAGAGTGGTATGCTCTTTTCTATTGTTTTAGGTCAGTCTATTAACATCTGTAGGGTAGAGTTTAAGGTTAAAGCAATATGAGCTGTCGTCAGTTATGTAGGTCATCTGAAACAAAGTCTCAAGTGACCTATTCTAATCGCCATTTGTCTGTTGTCATTTTTCGTGCGTCATCTGACATCCGTTGCACATCCATCAGAATTTTTTTTTATAAATTTCTTAAGAATGGGGTTGGGGGGGGGGGGGTGGGGGTGTCAGCCTATGATCCCTATGGGAGTTATTTCCATTTTGATAGTGGATTTTTCATGTTTTAGGCTGTTTTTTTTTAACATTATCTGGAAATGTATGATAGAGATGAAATAAGCAAAAATGTTTGGCATGCAGAGATCTACAAAGATGTCAATCTGGCCTAAATTGTCAGGTCACTGCTTATGGGAGTTAATTGTTTTGCTCTGGTGACCATTAAGGCCCACTGGGCCTCTTTTTTGAATAGTCAAACCAATTCTAAATAAAAATCTCTGAACACAAAATTAATTACATTTACGGTATAGGTAATCATAATAAATGCAAGTGACCATACTCGCTGAAAGTGAGACAGTGTTCGGGAAAATGCGGTCCAAAGATACATTACCTATATTCACATATAATTTTTTTTTTTGGCATAAATATGAAAAAAGTACAAACACATGCATCTTATTCTGTCTTTGATACAAGGTTGTCTATGGCAAATCGCATGTGCTTCCTTGACATTTGGTTATCTTTGTAAGTTAATTTGTGATGGCGGATCCTAACTTACGGTTACAACAAGCTAGGTAATTGACAAGCTTATCCAAACAATACTGCATGCATTAGTTCTTTTAACCACCAGGTGATTTCTGATATACCCGAGATAGTACTGTGTAAAATCGGCATATATAATTTTTACCAGTGACAGCTCATATTATCTTTAATAAACAATTCCTTTCTGAATGCTAAACAAGAACAAAACCAAAAAAATGTGATGTAATCTAGCACATAGACTTTTATTTAAAATTCACACACAGTCATTTAACACCTATATGTATGATCTTTGTAGATAAATATTAACCCCAGTATGTCACCAAAACATTAAGATATCTATCATCAACTTTCATTATGTATAACATAAGTTTTATACTTGAGATAACATCATTCATTTTTCTGGAAACTGATTTGAAATTGACATTACTTTTGAACGCTTCAAAGTGTGTGTGGAAACTAACAATGAATTGTTTATTTTTCAGGGCTATGAACTATCTTCACTTTGTTCATGAATTTAAATTTTAGAATTATTATTTAAATATGATAAACTTTTTTAAGAAAAGGAAAAGACAGTTTAACAAATTTATTGTTTGGTTTTCAATAAATGAAGGTTTTTAGGTCACTGAAAATAATTGCAAAAACTGCATGAATGTGAAATTGATGTAGCAATACAGAAGATGAGTTATCCAGTATAGCTGAAGTAAATTGATTAAATTTTCTATTTACCAAAGACTTCTGAATTTATGCAATGTATATTGGAGAAAATTAATTCATGGTGTTAATATTTGCTTTATTCACTGCATTGATAAAACTGTGTATTTAAAAAACAGTGGTTAAGTCTTCAACCAGATTATGTATATACATATTACCGGTTGCCGAACCTGATGTTATTTGAACTTACTTTTGATCGGCAAATTCAAGAATCACCGATAGTGTCAGGAGAGAACAAAACATGAAAATTACAACCTGTCAAATTAAACCCATTGGTTTTTGCCAAAATGTTTTATCTCCATTGTCTACTTATGTCAATTCAGAGAGCCACTGTCTGTGATTGACCTTTGACCTCCCACATGTGAGGCAAATACAAACTAAATAAAATAACCTTAATCACTTTAACATTATGTAAGAAGATTTTCATTGTAATGATTAAGTGTGAAAGTTTGAAGCCAGTAAGAAGATCCCACTGTCCGCATATAATTTTTAAGTAATTTTGTTTTGAAATGAAAAAATATTTATTAACCTATCATTGGGTAGTGTGTCTTTCATGAGAGTTGTATTTTAAGACAAGTTCCACGCACTTTAGTAATCTTCCCAAATTCTGAGTTTGGTTGGGTATGCCCAAAAACTCCAAATCTGATATTGCATCACACATACATGTTGTCGTGGTTGTAAAAAATTAGATCAAGCTAAGTGTAATGTTTGCCAATACATTCGCATACATTTGTAAAAACTATGATTATGTATTACGGATAATATGTTTGACATTTTGGAAAAGTATCAGATTGGCTGACATTACAAATTAAATATGTTCCATAGAGGCACATCATCAGACACCTTCGCACCATTAGTTGAAATTAATTCCGTCAGTGAACTCCCGTTATTTATCTAAATGTCTGTAATTCACACCAGATAACTCATAAAGTTCAACATGGTGAACTTTCGCTAAATACTATATACAATTTTTACAATGAGAATAAACCCAAACTCGGTCAAAATAAACCATCAAATTTAGAGTAATCTTTTCATTACGTAAAGAGCCTGTATTTTAATGTCCTCTTTTATTGTGATTGGCAAATTTACAATTTTTTGAGAAAGAAAGTGGATGGTGACATTGCATTGTGGGTAGGTTTCTATGTGATGGTATTTGATTTAAGCATCTGAGTTGATGGAATTAAATCAAGCAGTTACCTAATAATCCCTCAACTTCACGGAAAACATGCTGATCACCATCTTTAATCCTCGAGGAATTTTGAATATATATGTCTTTTCGATAAAGATACATTCAAAACGCAGCCCACGTGCCACGGATTTAATAGGACGTAGACAATTATGCAGAAATAGATGGATTTTCGTTTTACTTTTGTGCGGGGTCTCTATTGTATAATGTATACATTAAAATAGTTCGCCTTTCACTGTAGCTTAAATGTGTTGTTACACCTCTGTTTGTTCCTGGACAATGGTGTCTGAATACTTAATTCATACACTAATGGTTGACTGGTACACAGTACTGAAAAGTGTCGTCTTTATTATCAATGTTCTGTGTTAACAGCATTAACCCTGCAGATCTGGTGCTTAAGAAATTTGGCAGAGTAATTAAAAAGATACCAATTTTGTGTCATATCGGTATATTATGTGTATATATGTGTATAGAGAGAGAGAGAGAGAGAGAGAGAGAGAGAGAGAGAGAGAGAGTGTATATATATATATATATATATATATATATAACTGCCTGGATCATAGTGTATAGATACTGTTAAGGCTCTTAGTACATGTATCATAACTGCTTGGATCACAATGTGTAGGTACTGTTAAGTTGTTTGTATCATAACAGACTGGATCACAATGTGTAGTACTGTTAAGTTGTTTGTATCATAACAGACTAGATCACAATGTGTAGTACTGTTAAGTTGTTTGTATCATAACAGACTGGATCACAATGTGTAGTACTGTTAAGTTGTTTGTATCATAACAGACTGGATCACAATGTGTAGTACTGTTAAGTTGTTTGTATCATAACAGACTGGATCACAATGTGTAGGTACTGTTAAGTTGTTTGTATCATAACAGACTGGATCACAATGTGTAGTACTGTCAAACTTCTTCGTATCATAACTACCTGGATCATGGTGTATAGATACTGTTTAGGTACTTCGTATCATAACTGCCTGGATCACAATGTGTAGTACTGTCAAACTTCTTCGTATCATAACTACCTGGATCATGGTGTATAGATACTGTTAAGGTTCTTTGTACATGTATCATAACTGCCTGGATTACAGTGTATAGATATTGTTAAGGTTCTTTGTACATGTATCATAACTGCCTGAATCACAATGTGTAGGTACTGTTAAGTTCTTGGTATTATAACTGCCTGGATCAAAGTGTATAGGTACTGTTAAGGTTCTTAGTATTATAACTGCCTGGATCACAGTGTATAGGTACTGTTAAGGTTCTTAGTATTATAACTGCCTGGATCACAGTGTATAGGTACAGTTAAGGTTCTTAGTATTATAACTGCCTGGATCACAGTGTATAGGTACAGTTAAGGTTCTTAGTATTATAACTGCCTGGATCACAGTGTATAGATATTGTTAAGGTTCTTAGTATTATAACTGCCTGGATCACAGTGTATAGGTACAGTTAAGGTTCTTAGTATTGTAACTGCCTGGATCACAGTGTATAGGTACAGTTAAGGTTCTTAGTATTGTAACTGCCTGGATCACAGTATATAGGTACAGTTAAGGTTCTTAGTATCATAACTGCCTGGATCACAGTGTATAGATACTGTTAGTTCTTAGCATCATAACTGCCCGGATCACAGTGTATAGGTACTGTTAAGGTTCTTAGTATCATAACTGCCTGGATCACAGTGTATAGATACTGTTAAGGTTCTTAGTATCATAACTGCCTGGATCACAGTGTATAGGTATTGTTAAGGTTCTTAGTATTATAACTGCCTGGATCACAGTGTATAGGTATTGTTAAGGTTCTTAGTATTATAACTGCCTGGATCACAGTGTGTAGGTACTATTAAGGTTCTTAGTATTGTAACTGCCTGGATCACAGTGTATAGATATTGTTAAGGTTCTTAGTATTATAACTGCCTGGATCACAGTGTATAGGTACTGTTAAGATTCTATGTACATATATCATAACTGTATGGATTACAGTATATAGTATTTTTAAGGTTCTTGGTATTATAACTGCCTGGTTCACAGTGTGTAGTACTGTTTAGGTTCTTCATATCATAACTGCCTGGTTCACAGTGTATATCGGTACTGTTATTGTTCTTAGTACATGTATCATAATTGCCCTGAATCACAATGTGTAGGTACTGTTAAGTTCTTGGTATCATAACTGCCTGGATCAAAGTGTATAGGTACTGTTAAGGTTCTTAGTATTATAACTGCCTGGATCACAGTGTATAGGTACAGTTAAGGTTCTTAGTATTGTAACTGCCTGGATCACAGTGTATAGGTACAGTTAAGGTTCTTAGTATTGTAACTGCCTGGATCACAGTATATAGGTACAGTTAAGGTTCTTAGTATCATAACTGCCTGGATCACAGTGTATAGATACTGTTAAGGTTCTTAGCATTATAACTGCCCGGATCACAGTGTATAGGTACTGTTAAGGTTCTTAGTATCATAACTGCCTGGATCACAGTGTATAGATACTGTTAAGGTTCTTAGTATTATAACTGCCTGGATCACAGTGTATAGGTACTGTTAAGGTTCTTAGTATTATAACTGCCTGGATCACAGTGTATAGATATTGTTAAGGTTCTTAGTATTATAACTGCCTGGATCACAGTGTATAGGTACTGTTAAGATTCTATGTACATATATCATAACTGTATGGATTACAGTATATATGTATTTTTAAGGTTCTTGGTATTATAACTGCCTGGTTCACAGTGTGTAGTACTGTTTAGGTTCTTCATATCATAACTGCCTGGTTCACAGTGTATATCGGTACTGTTATTGTTCTTAGTACATGTATCATAATTGCCCTGAATCACAATGTGTAGGTACTGTTAAGTTCTTGGTATCATAACTGCCTGGATCAAAGTGTATAGGTACTGTTAAGGTTCTTAGTATTATAACTGCCTGGATCACAGTGTATAGGTACAGTTAAGGTTCTTAGTATTGTAACTGCCTGGATCACAGTGTATAGGTACAGTAAGGTTCTTAGTATTGTAACTGCCTGGATCACAGTATATAGGTATAGTTAAGGTTCTTAGTATCATAACTGCCTGGATCACAGTGTATAGATACTGTTAAGGTTCTTAGCATTATAACTGCCCGGATCACAGTGTATAGGTACTGTTAAGGTTCTTAGTATCATAACTGCCTGGATCACAGTGTATAGATACTGTTAAGGTTCTTAGTATTATAACTGCCTGGATCACAGTGTATAGGTACTGTTAAGGTTCTTAGTATTATAACTGCCTGGATCACAGTGTATAGGTACAGTTAAGGTTCTTAGTATTATAACTGCCTGGATTACAGTGTATAGGTACAGTTAAGGTTCTTAGTATTATAACTGCCTGGATCACAGTGTATAGGTATTGTTAAGGTTCTTAGTATTATAACTGCCTGGATCACAGTGTATAGGTATTGTTAAGGTTCTTAGTATTATAACTGCCTGGATCACAGTGTATAGGTACTGTTAAGGTTCTTAGTATTGTAACTGCCTGGATCACAGTGTATAGATATTGTTAAGGTTCTTAGTATTATAACTGCCTGGATCACAGTGTATAGGTACTGTTAAGATTCTATGTACATATATCATAACTGTATGGATTACAGTATATATGTATTTTTAAGGTTCTTGGTATTATAACTGCCTGGTTCACAGTGTGTAGTACTGTTTAGGTTCTTCATATCATAACTGCCTGGTTCACAGTGTATATCGGTACTGTTATTGTTCTTAGTACATGTATCATAATTGCCCTGAATCACAATGTGTAGGTACAATTAAGGTTCTTAGTATTATAACTGTCTGGATCACAGTGTATAGGTACTCTATCATAACTGCCTGGATCATTAACAAACTGTGTCTTTTGATCAGTTTGTGATCTAAACAGACTTTTATCATCACCAAACTCTCCAGCTAGTGGCTGCATGTAAGTTGCATTTATATTGGACATACTTGAAACTTACATATGGTACCTAGACGGACATTCTGACATCAGTATCGCAACAGACTGCATCATACAGACAACCATTACTGTCATATTTCTCATCATTACAAAATGCGTGTGATATTTTGTAGTTTAAAGTACAACGATTTTATCACTGCCAAAGAAAATGTTAAAAAAAACTGTAACCTGAAATAGAATGCCCTGTTGATGTTAACGGCTTTTACAAAAGTCAGTTGTGTTTATCTATATTAACAATACAAGAACTGTTAAAATACTTTGATGCGAGAGAGGTAAAAATCTCAGCTTGATCTATAAAGGGTTTATCTTACCGAAAAATCTATCCTTTATAATGTATTCGGCAACAAGTTGTAAACACAATGACACTGTTACATCCATTTGTTTTCCATCTTGTGACAAGTTGTTATAAAAATTACGGTGTTTTTTGTGGTTTTTTTTGTGTGTGTACAAGTTTATTTTACACACAGTATTCTAAACATGTTTTTAGAACATTCTGATCCAATGTTTGTAACAGACTTATCAATGTAACAGCTTGTAAAATATCTGTAGAATGAGCCTGTAGAACTTGTACAGAATATCAAAATCTTAATTATCTGCATATGTAATTAAAGATGGGACTGAAATTCAAGAAGATGAGTACCTGTACAGGTATGACTTTACCTGTTTGTAAATCACCTGTAATTAGGGTATCATCAGGAGCCCATCATATTACAGGACTGTAACTGCTGTGAGTTTAGAAAACTTGGATAAGTTTACCATATTTATCTCAGGTAGCTGACAAAATATATAATTTGTCATTACCTGGGCTATTGTATTTACCTGTAATCAAGGTGTCACATACTCAATTCATCATTCTGTAGTTTGTTTCTATTTGTATGTCACATAAGATACAAATATCGACAGATGTTTTTGACTTTGATCTCACAATTTAATTTCCTGTCAAAGCATGGAATCTAACAATGTACATTTATGTTGTCAAATATTACCTGTGTATAGCTACCTACATGTTATGCACTGTTTGCAATGTTTATTGTTGTTATTGCAATACAACATACATACGGCACACCTAAATCACATCAGTGACTTAAACTTAGTTTTTTCTCAGTTAAACCTTCTTTATTACGAGTTAAACCTCAAGTTTTTTCTCATCAAAATTACATTAACTGTAGTTAAATTAGAATTTTCTCATAAATTTCTCATATTTTCATACCTTTCAGTTAAATCTGGTTTTTCTGTAGAAAATCTTTATTCAACTGAAAAAGATCAAGGTTTTACGGCACTGTTTATCCAAGACTTTTTCAATGACAATTTCTTCATGCTAGTTAAAATAATGTCAAACTCATAATGTAAAATCATTTTGTTTTTTTTCATGGACTTAAATTTTTGTGGTTTTCCTTCAAAAATGAATCTGTTGACATTAATTTCCACTGATTTTGAGACATCCTATTGTCCATCAAACAAATTAAAGGTTTTGTCTTGGATTTATTTTCATTGTTTTTGGTTACCCACGGAAAAATAGAATTCAATACTCAAGGAAAAATTAATAATTTTACAGTATGAATGAGTTTTAACGTGGTCAGGGTCAAAATTATATTTTTTGTTTATGTTTTTAGTAGCTCTCAATGATTCAGAAATAATTACTACATTTGAAGATTCTTCATTCTCTTTTACCAGAAAATACAATGGGATCGAGAAGAAACAAATGTGCAATATATACAATGTCTGTAATGTTCAAGTACAATGTCTGTAGTGTTCAAGTACAATGTCTATAGTGTTCAAGTACAATATCTGTAGTGTTCAAGTACAACGTCTGTAGTGTTCAAGTACAATGTCTGTAGTGTTCAAGTCAAGTACAATGTCTGTATTGTTCAAGTGTTCAAGTACAATGTATAAGTACAACGTCTGTAGTGTGTTCAAGTACAATGTCTGTAGTGTTCAAGTACAATGTACGTCTGTAGTGTTGTTCAGTGTTCAAGTACAATGTCTGTAGTGTTGTTCAAGTATACAATGTCTGTAGTGTTCAAGTACAATGTCTGTAGTGTTCAAGTACAATGTCTGTAGTGTTCAAGTACAATGTCTATAGTGTTTCAAGTACAATACAATCTGTAGTGTTCAAGTACAACGTTTGTAGTGTTCAAATAAAATGTCTGTTGTGTTCAAGTACAATGTCTGTATTGTTCAAGTATAATGTCTGTAGTGTTCAAGTACAATGTTCTGTATTGTGTTCAAGTACAATGTCTGTAGTGTTCAAGTACAATATGTAGTGTCTGTAGTGTTCAAGTACAATCTGTATCTGTAGTGTTCAAGTACAACGTCGTCTGTCTGTGTGTTCAAGTACAATGTCTGTAGTGTTCAAGTACAATGTCTGTATTGTTCAAGTATAACATCTGTAGTGTTCAAGTACAATGTCTGAAGTGTTCAAGTACAATGTCTGTAGTGTTCAAGTACAATGTCTGTAGTGTTCAAGTACAATGTCTGTAGTGTTCAAGTACAAATGTAGTGATATCTAATACAAATCAATGATACAATATTGTTATGGATGTCTGAGTGTTCAAGCCAAAAGTATGATGTACAATTATTCTAATTAATTTAAGTATAATTTACGTATCAATGACAATATTTTGTTAATACAAAATAAAATTCTAATAACAAAAATGTTTGGTTGTGGAGACTATATTTCTATTTAATCAATACGTATCATCAATTTCTTACATTAAATTCAGTAAAAGCTTTACACTTATTTCTATAATCAATACATCAATTTCTTACATCAGTAAAAGCTTTACACTTAAAAAATTGTGAGATTCATCTCCAATTTCATTTTCATTACATAAAGTACAAAATCTTTGATCTCTTTCTATACCAAACCATCGTCCAGTTTCAACAGGTAGTCTGTTATTACTGTATATTTATGTAAAATAATTTGAACAGTTTATGTAAAATGTAAACTGGCACCTTTCACCACTACACACCAATAATTGACCAGTCTAAGACAACAGAAAGGAGCATACCATTTATTTACTTAGGGGTGTAAAAGGGTTAAGTCTCTTGTAAACAATAAAAGAAGGTTGAGGCTCACTTTAGATAATACCAGGATACTCCAGTACTCTGTTTATTATTTAAGTGTCAACAATGTGCTCGTATAACACACGATTAAGACTATTTGACTCACAAAGTTGACATAACCCGTTCATCTCATAAGTATTTATTACAACTTATGTTTTCTTTGTTAAATATCTAGGACAAGACATGTGACGACAATGTAGAGTGGTTGGTCATCGCAGGCTCTCTGTACCAGATGTTTAATGGTAAACACCTCATGTATACCTGTGTGTACCTGTCTATGCCTGTACAATATACCTGGTAGATTTTTGTCTTCGTCTTGGCGATAACATTCATTTTGAGGATACGAAATGTTTAACGTTAGTCTGGTATCATGTTAATAGAAAAATTATTTGTTTTATTCTTAATAAAGTACAGGTGTACTTGACTGGTTTAATTGTGAAAAAAGAATGGTGTCTGGTTTCAATTAATAGAAAAATTATTTGTTTTATTCTTAATAAAGTACAGGTGCTTTTTTTTTTAGACACTTAAACTTTGAATTTTACAGATATTCTTTTTACAACTCCACTTTTAAATTTATTCAATTTGAGACAGGGACTATGACCGAATGGTTACAGCATTATGATCTACTGATCATCACTTTTCTTCTTTCAGAATGCTTTCAAGTCTTTCGCCATCTTAAACTGATCGAGAGAGAACTCATCATGTTACTGTCAATGTATTGTTGATCTTAAACTTTAAAAATACAGTGTATTAATGTATACCTGGAAATTTTCGCCCCTGCTTAGTTTTGCTCTGGTTATTTTTGCCATTGGTTATTCTCACCCCTGTTTATTTTTGCCATTGGTTATTTTTGCTATTTTAACCCCCGGTTATTTTTGCCTCAGGTTATTTTAACCCCCGGTTATTTTTGCCTCAGGTTATTTTTGCCCTCGGTTATTTTTGCCCCAGGTTATTTTCATCCTTTTATGACAGAAAACCTATTCACTGTCTTAAATTTGCCCTACATCAACACAGTCACATGGATGGGATGTCTGTCTTTGTTTCAGTTATTCAGCTTGGACATTTTTGTCCTCTCATCTAACTGGACAAAAAATGGCAAAAATTAAACTGGAGTGAAGATTTCCAAGAATACAGTATAATTAGGTATTTTACTACACGAAAACCATCATTAACAAATTATTTGTTTGATGTGTGCCAGTAGATTCAGAAGTAGGTTGGTTGGTCTGGAAATTTTTTTGGGTTCAAATATGCTAAATTTTGAGCAGTTTGTGCTGCACTGGAGTTCATGGGGTTTTAAAAACAATGGTGACTTAGCTCACGGTGTCTTCTCAAGTAAAGGTTTCACTTCCCTCTGTTACTCACACACCTTGACAGATTTGGCCTGTTCATGTATATTGTGACATCACAGCGTCAATTTCCATTGGCTGCAGGTACCGTTTCTTGAGCCTATCAGAATGTGTCTAACAATTGAACCACATAATAGAGGGGATAGTACATAACACAGAATAAATTACAATATGCAGGTGCACTTGCAAGTGAAATTTTAGATCGGCGCTAGATGTTGCCACCAGTGACCGCCAAATATGAAATGTAATCTGTCAAGGTGTGTGAGTAACGGAGTGGATTGGAAAAACCTGATATGGGAAGATGAGCTCATTAGTGTTCTTCAAACACATCTTGTTTCTTTATTTTGAGGTAAAATAATCGGGTAAATATTTGGTCCATTGTTAATATGAAGATTGAAAGACTTAATTATATTATAATTGATAATAAACAGCTGTTCTATTAAATTGTTCCATATTACAGAGGATGTATTTGTAACATTTGCTCATAAGCTGTAATCTATTGATTTTCCTTAATAAACAGATATATACTTTACATGTACAGTGATGCACTAAAATTGATGCAGCTTTTTAATTTTTTTTTTGTATGTTTCATATAAATGAACAATTTTTCAAAATGTTCATGGAGATTCATTTCTGATAAATTTTTAATTAAAACTTTTTATAGATCTCAGAGTATCCAATAGATTCATTGTGTATTTGCTCATAATGTTCATATTTTCTGTTTTCAAGATAGATTTCCTATTTAAACATATTGAAAATGACATTAAAACTTAATTTGTATCTTGCAAATTCCTCATTAGTGCATGTAGAATAAAACCAGACCAGGGAATTTTATAACAAAACAAACACAGAGACATTAAAACAAGTTATGGTTAATAGTGAAAATTATATTGAAATGGAAGAGAAAATGACTTTGTAATAGTGTTATGAAAAAATGTTGTTTCATTTGAAATATAAAGAGAAAAATGAAAATTTGCATAAATTTGAGCACTTTTTACATGTGGGCATTATTTTGAATATGACTATAATGGTTTTTCTTGTATAAGCTAGTTGTAATTTTGCAATGCTACTAAAGAGTGTTTAAGATGAGAAGTATCTCATTTTACTCTTGATAGATTGTGAAGGTCGACGTCACAAAGAAAAAAATTAAAAAAGATAAAAAAAATGTATTTATCTCGAAGACAATACATGAGAACATACAAATCTATGCATCATCAGTATGACAACAATTTTCAAGTCCCTGGTTTTAAATTTCTTCTCATTTTCAAGTCATCTCAAGTTAGAAAGTTTTTCATGTTTTCTTTGCGGTTTAATAAATCGTAGTGGCACGTGTCATATTTCAAGTGGTTCTATAATCTGTTTCTTTACAAACATAAAATGACTTAAGTAAAGTATGTATATCTACTATATAAATACCTGTACGGCATTGATCGTTGAAATGTAAGTAGTTCTCCGTCTCCAGATAGAATTTTGACATGTTATAATATTACAATATACGATCTTGTCATTTAATGATTAATTGAAGTTTTATTTCTTAATTCTAGTCGCATATAAAGGATTATAGACATGAATATGTGTATTGATTAATACATTGATTATTACACCCCTAAATAAGTATTTGGATTGACTATAATGTCATAATGGTTACTACATGTAGTAGAGTCCATTGTTATTCAGGGAAGGGTAGTTTATCAGGCCTTTTCTATAGTTCTGTGTTCATATGGCTGATATTCTGCCTAATCTGGAAGTAACATTAGCAAAGGTTGAATATAAAAATCAGAGTCTGATGGAGTGAGGTGTTTTGCTGATTCATTCTAATATACCAAAAGTCACCAGATAACTGTAACATTGTGTTATTCTAGCTTGATTGTGGGGCCATTATGGTCCAACAAAAAGATAAATGATTCTATAAAGTAACTGATTTCATTTAACAATTGAACACTTGTCAGAGTGTATTTATTGCCAGTTGGCAGTATGGATACTGTTTATGTGACAGATAAATAGAATCAGTTATTTACATATCATAATTTTCATATTGACAAACAAAATAATGAGATTCAAATATCCCCCTAAAATGTAATCAATCTCATGTGAATTGAACTTCATTTGTAGCTGATGGCATCGCCATGGAAATGTAAAATTTCTAAATACTGCAGGAGGTAAAATAAGGTATCAGTAAAATCAATTCAAGCTGATTTAGAATCTTTCTTTGCTTATCTAATGGACCAGTTATAAATGTCTCTCTTTCCCACACTTTTCTTATGCACATATAAAAACTTCCCTCAAGACTTCATTTGATACCTTAATAATATTTACACAGAAATTCTCACTGCAAAGGTATTTTAATGAATAAAAAATGTCAAGCAATCAAACCACTTTAAGATAAAACGATTGAAGATAAAACTGTTTAGAGTATCATTAGCATGTTTATCCTATAAAGTATTTCAGGTCTAGATTTAAAGTGAAAAAAATCAACTTTCAGAAAGGTTTAATATGACCTGATTGTTGTATCATATCTTGCCAAGTATTTTTCACTCATATGGAGTTGTCGCCAGCATTATGTGAAGTACCACAAATTTTGGCCTGTGCTATGAATTTATGCCAATACAGTAAGGGTTTTTTTTAAATTCCAAGCCTTCCATGACACAAGGATTTATCTGAAAAACGTGGCGTTCACTTCACTTTATATGCCAAGCACTTGGCAAGGGAACAGTGACTACCATTTTTTTTAAAGTCTTTTATATGATCCGGTACTGGGAATCAAACCCAGGACTTTCTGCTTGTCAGTCTGACACTCCACCACTAGATGACCACAAGAGGTTTTGGACTAAAGCTTTCAGAAAACAACAGAAGTTTTGTTTGTGCATTTATTTCAGAAGACTAATTATTGGTTAGAGCTTTGCGCTTTAAACCATGATGTCTCTCACTTCCTGTCAGTGCAAGTTTAGGTCTCGCTGGAACCTTAAGCTGATTTTGTGTGAAAGTTTGACAGTTTACTAGCAGAGGGCAGATGGTCTCTTCTCGATTACATTGTAAGCAGATTCTCTTCTCCACCATATAAAGCAGTCCACCACTAAGTAACCGAAAAATTGTCCAGTGTGCTGTAAAACAAAAGTAAAAAGAAGAAACAAACGAGATTTTATTAATTGATACGAAACCTTCAGTATGTATGTATGAAGTTTCATATATCTTTATCTATACTGTGAGTGTAACGTATGTATGAAGTTATCTTAACTGTGGTCGTTAAAGCAGATGCATAAGAAATAAACTGAGCAACGATACAGTATTTTGATAAATCAACAGATAAACAAACATAAACATGCATAACATGTAAATTGTGCAATTCCTTCGTGTATTTCACATTTATATCTTGCGCAGAAACGTGCATTAATTTCGAAATCAGCATATCAAACACAGTCATCCTTTACTATGTGTGCAATTGTTTCCTTTTATGACCATTGTTTATTTCTGATTGTTTGTAAGATAAATACATAAGTATAGAAAAACCCATACAACCTGGAGGGCTCCAGTCTTGTGAACCCTTTCTTGATCTGGACAAATTTGTATTTTAGGTAATGCATTAGATTTACGTTGACAAAAGTAATCATTCCTATTGTTATTGATAATACAAGTTGTAATTGATACTGTTATCAAGTGCAAAGTGCATTGTCTGTTAATATACCTACGGTTCATTTTTCTCTATTGTTTATAAGTGCTGTTATCAAGTGCAATTGGTAATTAAGTGCATTTTCTGTTATTATACCTACGGTATTGTTATCAAGTGCTATTGGTTATTAAGTGCATTTTTTGTTATTATACCTACGGTATTGTTATCAAGTGCAATTGGTAATTAAGTGCATTTTCTGTTATTATACCTACGGTTTTGTTATCAATGCAATTGGTAATTAAGTGCATTTTCTGTCATTATACGTACACGTACGGTACCGTTATCAAGTTGGTAAAGAAGCACATTTTTCGTGAAGCCTTTCATAACCAAAAAGTAGGTAGAATGGACTGTATGATACACTAAAACGACTTGCTTTAGTGACCACCTCTATATAAAGACCACCTGGTCACAAAGTCCGTTTTTTGCTGTCTTCATACCATTTGTGTACAAATCATCCTCTATATAAAGACCACCTCCCTATAAAGGTTATCTTGTGTCCCTAAGGAGGTTGTTATATACAAGTTTCACTGTATGTAAATGGTTACTCTGCCCTGCCAAGTTATGTGGAACAGACAATACAGCTATATAACAGATATTCTTAAAAATGTGATATGAAAATTTGTCCCAAACTCAGCGTTGATTTTGACATGTAATTTTAAGAACATTTTCATACCCAAATAGAATAGCCATGATTATTCTCTAAAACCACAATCCTGATATGAATTCTTTTGAAGAAAATTATAATATGTTATGAATATGATATTTGTAAGCTAGCTTAATTATAAAACCGCTTAATTTCCATCTAAAAGAAACCTTATATTCTAAAAAAAAATATAGCATACAAATTTGTCTGAGAAAATGATCATGAATTATTTGTAAATTCAAATTTAAAAATGCTATGACACACAATACACACACACAAAAGCAAGATTTTATTTACATACATCTAATGAAAGGCAAAGTATATAACTATTGTTATGATTTAATTCCACTCATTTCTAAGTCAAAGTGACAAGAGAGAAAAATCAGATTTAAATCTATTATCGATGCATTGTTCCTTTCAGTTTGGTAAAGAGGACAAATTGCTAAAATTATTAACAAATACACTGGTCAATTTCCTGTGTAAGGGATCATCAATTTCAAGATATTTGATATCTCCTTTAAAACAATTTTGATAATGATTCTGGTAATTTGTAATCAGAATACACGCTCACAGTACTTTATAGTTGTATGTTTTATACCAAGTTGGTAGAAAATGTCGTGACGCTTGCAGTTGTAAGTGCTTTTTACTGAGCGTGTTCAGTTAAAGCTTTAAGGGCATTGAACAAGTTTCTAGTAGCTACAAAAAAATTACATGCTCGTCAGAAATAATGTTGCGTGAAATTGAGCATAACAAAAATTACTATTACTTATTTGTCCAGGCTTGCTAGCAAGTCATTTCTTTGTACTTTTTTAAAAAAAATCACCCTGATATCTACATGGAATCTGTGATTACCTGTTCTTTTTTTGTATTGTACAGGTGATCAGATAATTTTGGTTAACAAAACTGACAGTGACTAAAGATACTATTCAGTTGAAAATGATTTTATCCTAGAAGTGATAAAATCAAGAATAACTTTTAAAAGTATGTGTGAGAAAATTCCAATATCTATTTAGATGTAATCATTGTTGCAGTATAAACTTTATTTTTTTTTGGTGTGTGTGAATGGTGTGAAAAAAAAAAAACCCATCGAAAGTCTAGGTTAGGTTACTTGAATTTTGGATCGTTTATAGAATCCGTTTCTTTGAGGATGTGCAGGTTAATAATCTCAAACTTTGAAATATTTGAAAGTGCCAAGGTTGAAGATTATAAACACAGGGATGGGTGGTTGGGTGGTTGAGGGGTTATTGTCAACAGTTTTAGGTGAAGTTCTACAAATTTTGACCTGTGGTTATGGACTGATACCATTGCAATTCTTTCATGTGCCGCGCCTGCCATGACATGGGACCTTAGTCTCATCCCAAAGACCAGTGACTTGGAACAATCACTACCATTCTTAATGTCTTTGGTATGACCCAGTACCTTGAATTGAACCTGAGACCCTTTGCTTTCAGGTGGAATGCGCTACCACTGGTCCACCACATGTGGTGTCATCAAGGTAGACCTACGAGTCAGAATAGGTCAGTTAATTATTTAGACAGCAAATAGGTACGTGATTAGTGTACAATGTGTCATATTTGTGTATTTACTTAACGTCGTGTAAATATTGACGAAAAAAAAAACCCAACAAGAAAAGATAGTAAAAAAAGATATGATCACTGCATACAATCCTTACTTACACATGAATTGAAATTTGTTTAGAAGGCTATCAGATTCACTCTTGAACAGATATATTGGCAGCTTACAAAGGTGAATTATGGGTGGCAGAAAATCACATCATAGGGGCGACTAGTGCAGTGCGGTTTAACAATTATCTTCCAAGGGGACATTTTTAACAATTATCTTGTGAATGTTCGATTATGATCAGATTTAAATAGTTTAACAAAGAAAAACACTTTGAATTTCTGTATTGCATTGAGAAGAAATTATCGCCGAATTACGAAATATTGTAAGCTTAGTGAAACTGCTGTGAAAAAATTAACACTAAAAATGTAAAATTAGAAAAAAAGAAGAAAATTGATTGAAGACAGAAAACAGGGTAGCTGTAAATGTATGGCTATGCCCATAAAAATATCATATTTGACATATTTTATCTTGGAGTCAAGATATTACAAAACTGTTCTATATTTAGCCAATTTCTTTTAAGTTCATACTGTTTTACCTAAGTCTGACTCAAGATTTATCAAGTGCAAATTCTTTAATGAAAGCGTTTGATAGTAAAACCTCCTAAGATACTACAGAATTATGCAGTTTACAATTAAGAAGTGACCTTGAAGGCATTGACATATATAGAAACCATGTTGACTGTAAATTGCCACCGCATATTTATAAAATGCGCCACCTCTGTAAAGAACATTCCCATTCAAAAACATGCACACTGGAATTGTCTTGGGATACCAACCCATCCACCGCTGTCTTTGGAGGTAAATGATGTAGATCTAATTAGAAACACTATTATAGGTATTAAAAAATTGTATGAAATAAAATGTTGTGAAATTCTTCGATTAAACTCTCTGAATTTTCATCTTTCACTGTATTCATCAGCACTCTTGGACTCTAAGTTGACCCTAACACTCACCAACGCTGATTAATTAACAGTCACACAATGCTTTTAACAGGATGTCATAACAGGAACAAGTAATAGAAGGCCCCCTACTCAAATTTGTATCCCAGATTTTATTTTATTGTTGGATTTGAATTTTACAGGTATTCCAACTTTATGTACGTTTCTAGTATAAAACTAGGCACAATGATGTATCGGGGAATGGCCATCGAAAAGGCATTAAACATGAAGATATTGTGACATTGCCGCATACAACCTGTGTAGTTCTATTCATCTCTCAATAAAAAATATTCTCAATAAGTTTGTACCTGTTCATTATCTTCTTTATATGTTTGAGCGGTTCTTTTTATGTCGACAAGAAAAGGTGCATAAAATGTCTACAAGTCAGGAGATTGTTTTCGAATATTAAATTTTATTAAAATCGCGGCCCATCAAATGATGAACATTTTGGTTTATTTCCTCGTTACCTGTTGAAGATGTTTAGAGAGGTAACATCATAGCGCAAAGGTTTGTAATAAAATGATAGAAGTGAATTTGTAGGTCGTAAAGTACTGTAGTTTTACACCCCGACACCTTGTTCAACTACTTTTATCCTCGTTTGTTTACGGTCAGTTTGTTAATATGATGCAGTAAAGGTGATGTTTTATGATTTTGACAATAATGTGGAGAAATGTTAAATACTTGGATTTACGTGGTGATAGTTTAATCTATTTATTCTATAATACAATCGGAGACACAGTCAATCGTCAATCACTGAAGTGTTTCGTCAAAGTCAGAGATGCACTTTTGACAGAATTTCATCAGATTTGTTGGGTTTTCTTTTTCATAATGCTTTTCTTTATTGTTTTATTATTTTATCCTTGTTATACACCTTAATCAACAATTTTTTCAGTTAAATGGTGGCATCCAGATTTTAATTTTGGACGAGAGAACCCAGTGAGAATGTACTTGCGAAGAGACCACTTGCCTTCCGCAAGTGAACTGGCAAACCTCCTCGCAATATTGGCTTAGGTTTTAGGCTGAGGCGGACTTGAACCCACAGTGTCACTGGTCGGAGATGAGAGATGTCAGGGTTTAAAGCCTGATGCTCTAACCACTCGGCCATAATGGCCCCATAATGCACTTTTGTATTAACTTGTCCTGCAAAACATCTTTTAAATTTGCATCCTGATTTAAGTTGAATAGAGGTGAAAAAGAGATCTAATCATCTAAGACTCTAGATCTATGCTCTCTATATAATCCCATTTTAAAAAATTTGAATTATCGCATTTTAGGCAGGACAAAAATTTTGACGACCCAATATCCCTGGCGTTGTTCAGAAGCTATATCTTTTATTTAAATATAAGATAGTAGAGGTCTGTTATATCAGCTGTGCAATCCTTAATATCAGCCGTTGCAGGTGGCATCATGAACTTTGACCTTGTGATCTAAATAATACCATTTGACTTACTGGTACTTCTTAGTCAAAATCTCAGTGTTGCAATGCTGCCACCAACAAGCCATTTCTTGTTAAGGCCACCTACCATTCACTGGAACAGGCCAGTTAGTACTAGCCATTTTCACCAAAGGTAACGACTGTCCGACTGCGGCTACACCGGCAATTGCTCTGAGTTGGGCTCCTTGATTCAACAGTATTAGCGTAACAGACACTGCAAAAAAAATGAATTTACCTCTTTGATTTTCATAAAAAAAAACCCACATTTTCAAATGTCAGCTCTCAACTGATCAGAAACAAAAAAAATGAATTTTCAGAATAAAAAATGAGTATTTTATTTATGATGGAAATATTTTGCAACTTAGTCACGTTTTTGTTCAACTTGTGGACCATTCACAATCGTGGTTAGTACTGGCCTAGCTGTTGTGAATCGTTAGTGCTCTAAGTCTTTTGTTTTATATTTACGTGGTTGTATACATCTCATTAAGTAGTTACCAACAACTCCAAAAAGATTATTTCTGGTCTCAGAAGCCAGGTGGTCCTTAGACATGGTTCCAATGTACAAGTGTCTTATAGTATATGGGATAGAAACAAAATTAAATCCACGATTTAAGGCGAACCATAAAAGGAACGATTCATTGATTCAATCTCTCTCAATTCCCTAAATATGTCCTCTTTATCCTTGGAGTTTAAAGTACGTGTATCCATATCTGAAGTATGTACATGCACTGTAAGAGGTATTAGGTTGTTTTTTAAAACACCGAAAAAATATGTGTGACGGTAGACACCAAGATATTTTGATATGTACAATATGTCGAGTTTAAAATATATGTACCAATGTTTTATTGGATCATGATATATCTGCGACATATTTCACCATAATCAAAGGTAAATATAAAAATATACAGACCACAGGCGAGGGGATGACACTTAATACAGGAATTTTACATACTTTGAATGACTTGAGGAATACCGTATTTAACCCAGCAAGCACCCATGTCCCTGTCAGTACCCATTCTCCTTTAGTTCCGATTTACTTGCCTATTTTTACACAGGATCGAATATTTTTTTCTAGCTGTTGACAAGGGGATGTGGACTAAAAAAATGTAACAGTTTATCACTAGCTAAAATTCCGGCAACAGATGTCTGTCATTTGGTCTCCTACAACACCTTTATAATGAATTAACTGTTTAACGACGATTTGACTATTAATTGGTCCCAATAAGCAACCATCCCTTCTTCCTATCTTTTGTAGCACCCTGGGCATTTAATAGGTCCAATACGGTATATGTGTCATCACTTAGTCAATGATCTATATAAGCCAACACCGAGGAACTATATTTAGGGTATTCATTTTACACACATTCCGTTGGATATATGCTGTAGAGCTGAAATGAATGTTTGAATATTTGGAAATGAGTAGTAAACAGCACATTTTGGAATAGGAAATTACCATTCAAATATTCTATCATAAATCTACTAGTAGAACCTAAGTACAAAAATCAGATAAACACATTCTCTACTTGAAAAAAGAAAGAAAATAAAAAACAAAAAAACCAAAAAACACATATAGATCAATGATAGACAGACAGATGGATGATAGACAGACAGATGGATGGATGATAGACAAACAATTAGATCGATGATAGACAGACAAACAGATAGATCGATGACAGACAGACAGATGGATGGATGATAAACAGACAGACAAATGGATCAATGATGGACAGACAGATAAATCGATGATAGACAGATGGATGGATGATAGACAGACAGATGGATCAATGATAGACAGATTGATCGATGATAGACAGACAGGCAAATGGATCGATGATAGACAGACAGATCGATGGATGATAGACAGATGGATTAATGATAGACAGACAAATGGATCGATGATAGACAGATGGATGATAGACAGGTGGATGGATGATAGACAGATGGATGATAGACAGGTGGATGGATGATAGACAGATGGATTGATGATAGACAGACAGATGGATGACAGACAGATGGATGGATGATAGACAGACAGACAGATGGATAATAGACAGGTGGATGGATGATAGACAGATGAATGACAGACAGATGGATGGATGATAGACAGACAGATGGATTGATGATAGACAGACAGATGGATGACAGACAGACAGACAGATGGATGATAGACAGACAGACAGACAGATGGATGGATGATAGACAGATAGATGACAGACAGACAGACAGATGGATGATCAAATGACACCATTTCATTGTTTCATTTCCTATTTTGTTGTTGATGAATCGCTCCAGGGTGATTCCTCTCTCCTGAATCATTTTAGAAATTTGAACTTCAAGGTTCTTAACTAGCTGTATGTTAAGAAGAATAAACACTTACATACCCCTAGAAGATATAGTATTTATATTTCAAAGTGATTTTGTCTTCTTTTTTTACAAGATAATGAATTTCAAAGTCCATCATGACAGAGAGAAACATACACAGAAGTGTTATAGGCTCTGTTGATGTAGTCTATAACAATGCCACATGTATTTACATATAGTTTAACCTTAAGCGGTCCATGTCTCTGATGTAAATAGACAATTACTGAAACTGAAATGTCTGTAATTGTGGACATACTTTGGTGATGTCCACTTAGTTTTTGTGCACTCAATCGCAGTGAATTAACACCTGTGTTTGGATCTGTAGTAGCTAACTATATATAACCCACCGATCCAACAGAGGGAATACATTTCTATTGATAAATTTCTAGATTGTATGAGGCCATCAGTTAAAGGAGCATTAGCTGTGTTTTTTTCCCCCAAACTTAGTATTCCCATTTTAATACTTAGATTAATATACAATGACAAAATAGAGATATAAATGGGCATAAAAAATTTTAAATTCCTGTATGCGTATTTATTTTGTGAAAATTGCTTGAGAAACCCAGGTCTGACACTGTTTTAATTGCATTAGATTAACTCGGCCTCGGGGTGAGAAAAATGTACTCATCCACTCGTCCTGGAAGAGTGAAAATGGCTTGGGGATAAGTAATAAGGAATGGGTACTCAACCAGTATTTTTTATTCTAGATCTGTAACTTTTTAGCCTCTGAAACTTTCCATGAAAACAGCATTTTCAAAAATCCTCTGCTGCCATTTTAATTAATTAATCAGAGAAATAGTCTTTATGGTTCAATAAAAGTTTATAAAAATTTGGACGTTGAAGGTGTCTAGGGACCAGTGATTTTCAAAATCACTTGTCCCGTTAGAGCATTGAGCTTTAAATCATGAAGTCTCTCACTTCCTATCAGCACAGGTTTGAGTTCCTCCGGAACCTAAGTTGATTTCTGTTAGAAATTTTGACAGTTTACTTGCAGAAGGCCGGTGGTGGCCTCTTCTCGGGTACATTGTAATCAGGTTCTGTCCTCCACCACTAAAAAACTGGCTGCCACCATATAACTGAAAAATTGTTGAGTGTGGCATAAAAAAAATTTATTCAAAATTAAAAAATTGTGAAGCAATATTTCGTTGGGGGGTTGGGTTTTAAGCATCTTTCAGAAAATTTTTGAAATATAAAT
Source organism: Atrina japonica (assembly GCA_030159075.1). Taxonomy (NCBI): domain Eukaryota; kingdom Metazoa; phylum Mollusca; class Bivalvia; order Pterioida; family Pinnidae; genus Atrina; species Atrina japonica. The sequence continues at coordinate 939,085 of BROG01000168.1, forward strand.
TCTGCATCCAGACGCGAAAATATGCCTAGCAGTCCGCTAATAAATCACATTGATTATCATTTCCAAAAGAAGGTTTGATCAGCAAAAGAAGTTATTTTAATTTGGTTCAGAATTTCAACCTAGTATCTTTCTGACATTGAATTATGACCTTTATTGTTATTAATAATCGTTATAGATCAATTTGGAAATCCAATGAGGCATTCTCTAGCTTCTAGACACAAAATCACCATTTTCCCCATGGTCAAGGCTATACGCTTCCCAGAAATGTTTAACAAGAGTTACCTTTTAGACTAGCATCCTTCCAAGGTAACACTATTGTTGATAACTAGATGCCACTAATTGACAAATTCTTAGACAGGTGCTCCATCTAGACAAGATGTGTAAATATTGCTACTACCAAGTACAAACCAGACTTGTTTGTCATACACATAACATTAAATATGTCTTGTGCACTCTGTCGACAAATATTTGTTCAGTTCCATGCAGATGTTTACCTCTTCCTCTTTCTACAAATGAAGTTGTAATTTGCAAAATTTGGCAGCAAGATTTTTATGGGTAAAAATGTTTCAATATCCTTTTTATCCAGTCTCGTAAATAATTCATTTAACTTCTTTGAAACTAGCACACACTGGAAGTGACTTGCCAACTCCGATTAAGACATATAGGATATTTGAACATATTTTCCACATAAACCTTCTTTAATGGATCTTTATTGGACTCCTCCTCTGCATGGCTCTGTAAAATGCTCCTAAAAAAAAATGCTTGTACATTACCCGATTTCTGATGACAATTTGATGAAGTCTTGCCTGAAAGTTAATAATTGTGCACTATCAATGGTGTCAGAAGCCATCCTGCTTTGTCAGTGAAAGTTTTAATGGTCTGTGATTTATAACCACAATGGGGTGAGGGGGTATGTGAGTGATGAAAGTATATGGAAAATGATAGGAAAAGGTCAATAAAGGTCAACATACAGGCTGAAATAAGCAAAAAACTATTGCAAATGGAGTCCAAGATAATTCTATGTTAAGTTTAAAAATGGAATTACATACAACAAATTTGTCAGTGTCATAATCTACATATGTATCTGGTACCTCAGTGAACAATGCTTCTTTCCATTTTATTTTGCTGTGGTATATAAGGTTAAAAAAGTTTTAAACAGATACATGTACCAATCTTAACTTAATATTTGAAAGTTTCTACATGCAGGAAACTTAAAACTCTGATACTGTCTAATGCATTGACAAAGCCAACCTCAAAATTAGTTGTATTTTGGCAATGTCATCTTCAAAATAAACTGCTTGACAAAGTCATTTAAAAATTTTCTGCATGTTGGCAACATCGTCCTCAACATTATCTGCATGTTGGCAATGTCGTCCTCAACATTATCTGCATGTTGGCAATGTCGTCCTCAACATTATCTGCATGTTGGCAATATTGTCTTCATAATTCAATTATCAACATGACAAAGACATTTCAAAATTATCTGCATGTTGGCAATGCCATCCTCAATGTAATCTGCATGTTGGCAATATTATCTTCAAAGTTTAATTATCAACACGACAAGAGTCATTTCAATATTATTGGCTTGTTGGCAATGTCGTCCTCAACATTATCAGCATGTTGGCAATATCATTTTCAAAATTATCTATATGAAGGAAAAATTTCAAAATTATCTGCAAGTTGAGAGAATTAAAAATAATGAGTCTTTCCTATAAGACTAATAATCAAGAGCCAATATCATAGTTGATGTGGCGCTTAAAAGAAATGTCCCTTTTTTTCTTGGAGCATTACACCATACATGTAAATCCTTAGAATAGGTACAGTAAAACCTGCTATAGTGACCACCTCTATATAAGGATTGCCTGTATATAAAGGCCAGTTTTGAAAAAGTACCATGACTGCATACTTCAACTAAATTAAACCCATGTATAAGGGTCACCTGCACATAAAGACCAATATTTTCTGGTTCCTTTGGTGGCCCCTATATACATGTTTTACTGTAGTTATATATGGCACTGCACTTAAGGCTGTGGTATATCAACTCTCCAACACAATTCTCCCCCCCCCCCAAAAAAAAAAAAAAAGAAGAAAAAATCCAACACACACATTTACTAACTGGTTATTTAGGAAGTCAATTTGGTGGTCTTTGGAACAGCTGATTTTCAAATTTTGATTTGTTTAGTGATATGAATCAGTGTAATCATTTTCACACTGAGTTTAATCTGTAAAAAAACAAATAATTCCAAGTGTTATATTTGAAAAAAGAATCCAAGTATTAAATGTTAGCCAGTATTATCTTTTTTTACCCTAACGGCTTCCTGTTTAAAAGTAGTCATTCAGTAAAAAAAAAAACCAACAAAAAAAAAAAAAAAAAAACCAGTGAAAAGTACATCTTGGAGAATCTGATATCGGTATCGAAGATGAACTAAAAGTAAAGTCAATTTAGATGTATTCTTCATCTCTTCTTTGATTTAATCAGATTACTTGTTGCTTTGTAATCGAAATAGATTAGGGGCAGGGGGTCAGTTAGGGGTCAAATACACATTATTGCATTTTTAGCTTGATTGTGTATTGATGGGATAATTCAGAAGTCAGAAGTTCTGTTTGTTGGAAATAAAGAACTGAGTGAAATAGTTTAAATCAACAACATTCACATGAAAAGAAAAAGCAGTAATTATTTTTTGTGAAAAGTTCTCAACATGTGAATAAGTCAATGGTGTGCAAAATTGAGGCAGCTTTTTGTTTTTATTTACATAATTGATGTAAAACCACATTTTTTTCAAAAAACGATCACTAGTCATTTCCCATTCAATTTTAATACAATTTTCACTATTTTAATCATTAATGTTTTTAAAGTTTTTGTTTGTTTTGTTATGAATTTTCATTGTTTTGTTTTATAGTAACGATGAGTTTTGCAAGATACAAAGTTTTAATTTCTCTTTTTAATACATTGTATGTGTAAATAGGGAATTGTAACATAAAGAATTCAATTTTATGTTTAAATTGCTGAATCTTGAAAACAGAAAATTTGAAAATTATGTGCAAATACACAATGAAACTGTTAGATATTATAAGTTTTATGGTGTAAGCATTTTCAAAATTGATTTAGAAATGACTCCATGAACATTTTGAAAAATTATGGATTTATATGAAGTATATAGAGAAAAATAAAATAGTTGCATCAATTTTTATGCATCACTATATTTATTTGTTAAACATATGTTGAAAAAAAAAAACTTTTACAATGTTTTGACAAATTAAAAACTTAAGTTTAAAATAAAAAACGTGTACCTATGTTATTCATAAATTTAAAAAAAAAAAATGTGAAAAATAAATGTTGATATCTGTAAAACATGTTCAATATATAAAACGATACTGTGCACCTGGGCATTTTCACTTCTGTTGATTTTTTTCCCACCATTTTCATCCCTAGAAAAAAGGCGATTTTGAAATGAAGGCAAAATTTTCAAGCTAAGTATTGAAGCATGGATATACATACCTCCCATGATACTACGGCACTGTAGGGCGAATTTTAGATGGTGTGACTTTGTCTTCTGTCGTGAAAGGGCAAAAATAATCAGGGGTGAAAATTTTCATGTAAACAGCCTATTCTTTACCTATGGAATACAGTATAATCTGCTTTAGCAACAAACTGTGTATAAAGATCATATGGTCACAAAGACTGATTTTTGCTGTCCCCAATAACACCATTTGTGTACAAATGAACCTCTATATATAGATACCAATCAGAACATTGTCTAACAATCAAATGTGCATTGACCACATGATGGGGGAAAAGTAGTTAAACACAAAATAATGGGGATGTGCAGGCTATGCCATGAGTCTTTTCATTGGCTAAAAGTCAAGGGTCAATGTCATGTCAATTAAGTGAAATTTTAGATTGACACTAGATGCTGCCACCCGTGACCGCCAAATACATATATGAAATGTTGTAATATGTCAAGGTGTAATGAGGAACGAATTGAATCAGAAAGCCTTGACTTGGGAAGATGGGTGAAATGCCACAAATTTTGATTTATGTTATGGGCTTAGTGAGCTTTTATTTATGTCTCACGCCTATTGTGGCACACAATCTGAATTCAGAGTCTCATCTGAAAGACCCATGATATTTCCACTTTGTATGCTGAACGCTTGCCGAAGGAACAGTCATTGCCATTTTTTAAAGTCTATTTTATGACCCAGTACCAGGAATTGAACCCAGGACCTTTTTGGGAGTCCAACGCTCTATGACCAGATGCCTCAAGCAGTAAACCGTATGTAAACTTATTTCTATTTTTCCTGTGTAGTGCGATACTTAATGTTCCCCTACCTTAAGATACACACTGCTTCCCAATTTGACATTTTGACTCCGTTCTTAAGATCTTGGCCATATTGTTATTAGGCTGCTTATCTTACTATCTGCCAGGTTCGTTAACTTTCCTTATAACTAATGAGCCATTACTATTTTTTTTTATTAATTTTGTTTATTCATAATGGGTAAAAAATTCTTGAGATATACAAAAACAATGTGCCGTACTTATGCAAAACATAAATCAACATATTTTCTATACAGTGGAACCTGTCTCGGTTTAACCCTAACTCAACAGTTTTCCAGTCATATGAAAGTGATCAGTATTTATGGTGGAGGAATAAACCCCATTAGAATATACCCAGAAGGAGACCACCAGCCTTCTGCTAGTAAACGTGCAAATTTTCTCACAAAATTAGCTTAGGTTCCAGAGGGGTTCAGTCCTGTGCTGACCAGAAGTGAGAGACTTCACTGTTAGATGCGCAATGTTCTAACCACTCTGTCTCAGCCAAGGAGGTCCTACCTGTCTTGAAAAACTAGCCTTTATGCCACTGAAGTTTTCTGTAAAGGATTTTTATTACAAAATATTTTTCTGATTGTGGCCTCATAAGACAGGTGGTCATTTGTGAGAGTGGTCTCTCAAGACAGGTTTCACTACATATTATGGTCATACAAGACGTGGTATCTTAATCCTGACAGACTGATGAGAAGTCGGTGCACCAACTGACAAACTAACTGACAGACAGTCTGTTGGACAAACTGACAGACAAACTAACTGACAAAATCACAGACAGACTGATGGAAGAACTGACAGACAAACTAACTGATAAAATCACAGACAGACTGATGGAAGAACTTACAGACAAACTAACTGACAAAATCACAGACAAACTGTTGGAAGAACTTACAGACAAACTAACTAACAAAGTCACAGACAAACTGATGGAAGAACTGACAGAAAAACTAACTGACAAAATCACAGACAGACTGATGGAAGAACTGACAGACAAACTAACTGACAAAATCACAGACAGACTGATGGAAGAACTGACAGACAAGCTAACTGACAAAATCACAGACAGACTGACTGACGGACAGACAGACAAACTAATGTTCAGATGCAGACAACCGCCCTTGTTGTCACCAGTTAGGATCTAAAACAAAAAAATCCATGTATTTGATGTGTAAAGTTAAGAAAAAAATTGTTTTTGTTGATTTATAGTAAGTGAGCTAGTCAAGTCTATCATATTAGAAATCATTTAGTATTTTGGATGATATAAAACATTGTTATGATCCATGAAAATTGTGTGTAAATCTAGAATAATGTCAGAACTACTGGTTTATTTAATTTTCTTCTTCAGCATTCTGAAGGAAGCTAAATTAGGTCCTAAATATCCTGAAACTCTCTAAATTATCCAGATTTGATTATGAACCATTGGAATTACAGGACTCAAGTGGCCATCAAAATCACCTGAGTTTATCACCTTGGAAACACAATTTGATAATTTGAGACAAAATTAGCAAACATTCTGCACGATGTGAGCTTTGAAATAGTATTACAAAGCAATCAAACATTAGGAGAGCTTTTATGGCTATGCGGATTTACAATTACAATGACATAGATGAACTTTCATGGTGTTGAAGTAGCATATGTATGGCTATTCCTGTCGGACCAATACATTCTGTATGTTTCTGCTAATTGTATTTTGTAGCTGATTGAAATGACTAAAAGTGGGAAATTAGGAATCTATTAAATTGTGTTGTTTTTTGTTTTATTGTGGTTTTACATTCCGCCAAGATTTTTATCATTTAAGTGTAGACATCAGTAATAGCTGATATGCCTTAAGTTAAGACTTGCAACATGGACTCTTACGAAATACAGAGAGTGGTCTAAAATGTGTGACACCAGCACAGACCATGAAACAGAGGCCTGTTTTAAGAAAGGTCCTGAATCCTAGGACCAGACTTGGACTTTTGAATGTTTTACAAAGAATTACGGCCAAATCGGGTCAGGTCTTTTTGTCTGTGTAAATCGGTAATCGGTAACTTTTATGAAATAGTTATATTCAAATGAATGGTAACTTTATCCTCCTGAGATCAAAGATGGTGGGTGGATGGTATTGTTTTTCGTCACGCTGTTTGTGCAGTTGTCTGTTAGTAACATTTTGTATTTTGCCCAATCATTTCAGTTTCTTTCATTAGATTTTTATCAAATTTGGTATGTTGCCTTATATCACTGATATCTATTGTCTGATCACTGGATATTGGGGTGGGGTGGGGGGTGGTGGTAAAGTTTTGTTTATCATACTGAAGATTCTACTAACTTTTCTGTTAAGACAGACTTCACAGGAAATGCTTTTTTTAATCCCCATTGGACACCTGTAGGTAAATGTATAGTGACAAGAAGGAACGATAACTCTTACCAGGTTGATTTTAATGTTATATTGCCCGATTCACATAAGATGGCGGAGCGTAGTAACCTTTTGATTGTCATATGGATGATTCTACTGACTTTTCGGCTATGACAAGCTGCACGGGAAAAACGTTTTATTCCTCACTGGATACTGTCTTATGTATGGTGACAAGTAGAAAAGGTTACTCTAGTCATTGCAATTTTAATGTAATGCTTTATTATTACCTGAAGTTTAAACTTGTCCGGGTCAAGAAAGAGTTCACAAGACTCCACCCCGCCAGGTTATATGGATTTTACTATACCACATCATCTCAAATTTAAACTCGTCCAGGTCAAGGAAGGATTTACTCCACACTGCCGAGGTTATATGAAATTGACTGGACAATGAGTCGAGTTAATTGACAAAATTTGAGTCAAGGTAGTCTAAATTCTTTAGGAAAGACTTGGTTCCCTGGGGCATAGCTTTCTCCAACACATCATTTTGCTACCTTTTGTGAGTATTTGACGGATACAATCACTGTCTTTAACATACAGAGTAGCTCTGTTGGTAGAATGCCAGATCTTCAATGTCACGGTCCCTGGTTCAATCCTCGATTGTGCTATCACCGTTTTTAGCATACAGAGTAGCTCTGTTGGTAGAATGCCAGATCTTCATCTTGAAGGTCCCTGGTTCAATCCTCGATTGTGCTATCACTGTTTTTAACATACAGAGTAGCTCTGTTGGTAGAATGCCAGATCTTCAATGTGACGGTCCCTGGTTCAATCCTCGATTGTGCTATATTTTCAGAGGTGAGATTTCTATCTGCAAAGCTCTATGCTACATGTAGTTTGAGGGGGAAATGATCTAGGATGTTCATTTTTTGTCGTTTTGTTGGTGATTTTGTTTTATACATTTGTCAGATTATACAAGTTTAGTGGCACTTAAACAGCTGTTGGAAATAGAACCACTCAAGAAGGAAGGTTGGTGGTCTCTTTTTGGGTACTGACCGCCACATTATAACCTAAAATTTTGTTGAGTGTGGCATAAGCCACCAATGAAACAATAAACAAACAATTAACAAATCTTTATTTTATACCTTGAGTCATGTTTCCAACAAGAATTTAGTCTTAATTTCATTGTCTAATTAGTCAAGCAGGTGACACATTATTTTTCTCAGGTAAACAGTTTAAATTGTTATGCAATGAATAATACCTTTACCAAGTCACAAATTTTTAATGCTTTATTTCAACTTATATTTCATGGTGTTTTTTCTTCCTTTTTTCTATTTTATTGTTTTCAGTCAACTCAATTTAGAATTTTTAAACCCTATAGTTACAGCCAGGGTGGAGATAATAAGTCTGAAATGCCTTAAATATTACAAATGATATTTAAAACATCAAAGTACATTATACATTTCAGGGTTAAAAACAGAAACATTTGCAGGTGTCTTAGATGCAGAGTAAACACAGAAGCATGTGCTTGCACTGCTGATAAGGAATGTTGACTTAAAACAAATGTTTGTCTTTGTATTAACGGCTCTTGGTGTGTGTGTAGTTGACTCTGGATTCCTGTAAAAGATGTTTGATGTGTCACATTACGTTAAGTGGTCCTTTGCAAAAATGTTTAATGGTGTCTTTAAATGTCATAGAGATAGAGGTACAGAGAAAAAAAAAACTTTTATGTTATATCTTTGTCATCTAATCATAAAACATATTTGGCTCACTGTTCTTTTTAAAAAAATTTTTTTTTGCTATTTTCAGGTGAGCAAATACTATATATCTGGCTCTGCCCATCAGCCTTTCCATTGGTCAATATGTTCGTCTGGTTAAGGTTTTGGTCGAAGTTTTGTAATTGCTCAATTATCACATAATAATGGTTTCTCAGGTATACGCAACATATATTGTTTCATCAGTGATCTCAGAAAGGATTCTTCTAGTATAGCATGGACTACTATTGAATAATAGAATTTTACATGGGTGTGTGGTGCGGATAAGGAAATCTCCACCCGAGTGGTAAGACTTGGGTTGTCCAATCCGAGGGTTTCCTGTATGATTCAGATTTTTACCATGAGTGTTGAGATTTCCCTTCCCACGAAACACACTCATGTTTAATTTGTTTTCTCCCATGATTCAGATTTTTACCATGAGTGTTGAGATTTCCCTTCCCACTAAACACACTCATGTTTAATTTGTTTTCTCCCATGATTCAGATTTTTACCATGAGTGTTGAGATTTCCCTTCCCACTAAACACACTCATGTTTAATTTGTTTTCTCCCATGATTCAGATTTTTTACCATGAGTGTTGAGATTTCCCTTCCCACTAACACTCATGTTTAACATTCAGATTTTTACCATGAGTGTTGAGATTTCCCTTCTCCTCATGTTTAATTTGTTTTCTCCCATGATTCAGATTTTTACCATGAGTGTTGAGATTTCCCTTCCCACTAAACACACTCATGTTTAATTTGTTTTCTCCCATGATTCAGATTTTTACCATGAGTGTTGAGAATTCCCTTTCCACTAAACACACTCGTTTTTGATTATTTTTCTCCCATGATTCAGATTTTTACCATTGTTGAGATTTCCCCTTCCCACTAAACACAATGGTTTTATTTTCTCCCATGATTCAGATTTTTACCATGAGTGTTGAGATTTCCCTTCCACTAAACACACTCATGTTTTTTTTGTTTTTGTTGATTCAGATTTTTACCATGAGTGTTGAGATTCCCTTTTTTATCATTTTGTTTTTCTCCCATGATTCAGATTTTTACCATGAGTGTTGAGAATTCCCTTTCCACTAAACACACTCGTTTTTGATTATTTTTCTCCCATGATTCAGATGCATGTTTATGTACATAGATAAGATCTGACATAACATTTGATGAACTATATTCTCAACACACAGATCTAGAAATCCTGTATTATGAAATTATATGGTGACATCATAACACACATAGCTTGTCTACACCATGTATAGGGTGGACAGATAAATTCTGGCTTGTCAAAATAGTAGATACACCTGTCCAAGCTAGGAGAAAAAGAAATCTCTTCCACCCCTTTTCCAAAAAGCGATATTTATCTTCAATCACCACGACTTACAGTAGCTCAGTTAGTCAGCGCAGTTGTCATGGTAATGGGAGTCAGAGTCCATTCCATACCTGTGGCTTCTTTAAACCAGTTTTTTTAGGGATGAAATTTGTAAATTACATCTTGGACTGATTAAAAACTAGTAATTAGAGTACTCTGACCTACAATCAAAACCAAAAGAAAGGTTTGTAGTATTAACCTATTAACCCCTAAAGCCACATTTGGACTTGTCTAAGTCATTGATTTAAAGAAGAGTCCATTGTTTTTCAGGGGTTGATGAGTTAAGGGCCATACATGTATGTAATAATTGTCATTAGTTTTTTTTACCCCACTCTAAACTTTTTTTTTTATTTAAATAGAAATTGAAATCAAAGTATTTTATTGTTTGAATTGTATGATACAACTAACTGTAATACAGTGACATACCAAAATTGATGCAACTTTTTCCATTCAATTTCAATACAATATTTACTGTTTATCATTGTTGGTGTGAAGTTTCTATGTTTGTTTTCTTAACAAGTCCCATCACTTGGTTTTAATAGGAAAGATACAAAGTTTTAATGATTCTTTTTAATATGTGTAAATAGGGAACTGTGACATAAAGATTTTAATTCTATGTTTAAATTGCCGAATCTTGAAAACAGAAAACTTGAACATTGTGAGCATGCAAACACAGAATTAAGCTGTTAGATACAATGTACATGTATCCTGAATTTTAAGGTGTAAGTTATATCAAAGTTGATATGACTTTCAATAAATGTTTTGACAAAGTATTGATTTATATAGTATATACAGAGAAAAATAACAAAGTTGCATCAATTTTGGCATGTCACTGTACATTTAAATAAATAGATCAGACAAAAAGCCTGGCCCATGATAGATAGTCCTTCCTCAAACAGAGTGAACATAATTATAAAAATATCAATACAAAACAATTAGATATCTGTTACAACTATAACAGTGAACCTGAGGAATGAGACCTTCCTTGATTTGGACTTACAAAATGTAAGGTGTCTGAAGCTGAAGGTAAAATGCCACAAAATTTGACCTGTGTTATAGACTCATGCCAATCGATTTGTCGATTTTCTGTCGTGACACAGGATCTGAGTTTTAAGTTGCATTGCAAATTGTCAAAACTCTGATCTCACGACCTATGCTGCGTGTGTAACGAAGGAACGGTTGCTATAGTAAAATCTATATACAGTAAAACCTGCCATAGTGGCCACCTCTATATAAGGATTGCCTGTAAAGGCCAGTTTTGAAAAGTACCATGACCGCATAATTCAAATAAATCTAACCTATGTATAAGGGTCACCTGCATATAAAGGCCAATATTTGCTGGTCCCTTGGGTGGCCCCTATATACAGGTTTTATTGTACATTGTAATCTGGCAGGGTGGAGTCTCGTGAACCCTTTTTTGACCTAGATGAGTTTAAATTTTAAGTTTGTTTGTTTTTGTTTGTTTATTGTTGTTTAACGTCCCACTCAAGAATATTTTCACTCATATGGAGACGTCACCAAATGCCGGTGAAGGGCTTCAAATTTTGGCCTATGCTCGGCACTTACGGCCATTGAGCAGTGAGGGTTCTTTAACGTGCCGACACCTACTGTGACACGGGACCTCCAGCTTTTATTGTCTCATCCAAAAGACAGGAAACCAACCTGTCGCCGGCGGGACTCGAACTCACGACCTCACGATCCAGAGTCGAGCGCGCTACCGACTGAGCCAGGCCGGCTCTTAAATTTTACGTAATCACACATAACAACAGTAAAAAATACACTGGCAAGAGTTATCGTTCCTATTTGTTACCATAACTACGAGTAGCCAGTGGGGAATAAAACTTTTTCTCTGAGAAGCTTACTTGGCCCCGCCAAGTAATGAGAATTGGACAATACCTTTGTTAAAATCTCAGCGCTTTGTATTTGAACTTGGAATCTAACTATTTGCTGGTTCAACACTCTACAATATAGTCAACATCAAACCATCAAGAATAAATGTCAGATTAGTCAAAACCTCTCACTATTAGTCAAAACCACTCACTATTGATCTAAACGACTCATAGTCAAAATCACTCACAAGGGCCTAGTGATAGAGCATTTGAGTCCCAAGTGGTAGGTTGGGGGTCATTCCTAAGACTTAAAAAAAAAAGGTAGTGTCTGTTTTCTCGACATATGTGTGTCACACAAAATGAAAGTACAGGTCTATTGGTTGAATCTAAAAACCTCTGTCCTGTGTCACGGAAGGCCTGACATGAAAAACAACCCTTGCTGCCTAGCTAAAAAACATGTAGTTGCAGAGGTCAAAATTTGTGTCGGTACATAGCACAGGGCAAAATTTGTGTCAGTCCAGTAGCAGAGGTCAAAATATGTGTCGGTTCATAGCAGAGGTCACAATATGTGTCAGTACATAGCAGAGGTCAAAATATTTGTCAGTCCATAGCACAGGGCAAATTTGTGTTGGTCCATAGCACAGGGCAAAATTTGTGGTACTTCACTTACAGCTTGTGGTATTTTCATAAAAGCAAAAAATTCTTGATGGATATAAAATACAGTGGCCAAAAAAGCAAATCTTTTGACTCTCTACTTATCAAGTCTTTTTCTCTTTATCTAAACACAAATATAATTTTCTAGCAATATGCACTTCATTTTTATGTGTTGATAGCATGGGTAATTATCACCATTTTCTTATCTTGTGAAATGCCATTTACTTTGAAGGTTTATTGCTTCCTCATTTTCTTCTCTGTCATCACTCAATTTTATATCAAGAAATTCTTGGTTGATTGAAAACAAATTTATGTTTATTCTTATTTGTGTGATGAAAAATATTGTGTTGTTTGGGGAAATCTGGGTAGTTTTCACTGACCGCTACCACATGTAAGACCTACAGGATCAGCAGTAATACATTTGTTGTATGTTCAGGAGTTAACTCATTTACCCCTAAAAACACATGTGGACTGGTCTAAGTCATTGATTTACAGAAGAGTCCATTGCTTTTCAGGAGTTGATGAGTTACTGGTAATAGACCTTTTATTGTACAAGATCCTTTGCCCTTTCAGTTGGGAAAATACGTCCCAATGGATCAAATAAGGGACAAAAGTTACTATGGTTACGGTATTTTACTTATAACAATAAAGACAAAAAATGTGTTCCTCCAACATCTTTTATTTAACTGACGACATGGCTTTCATTTGAAGATATGGAAGTTTTGGTTGAGTGGTACTTAAAGTTTTGAGATTCTCCTTTGTTGACGTTCCAAATGTGAAAAAATGGTATATGCTACATTGGGTATGGGGCCTTTTACAGGACCCATATGTTGATGATATTAATCCCTTATATTGTTTCTTTCCTAAGCAGAAGATTTATAGTTCAAGTTTGAGTCAGACCTAGAAACTTCTTGTGGTGGTCTAGTAACTACAAGCAGAATGTCCCAGATTCATTTCCTAGTCGTACCAGAAACTTTAGAAAGTTGGTAGCAAGTGCTCTTTTTCCAAGTTTTTGACATATGAAGTGGAAGTCATGGGTCTTTAGGATGAGATTTAAAAAAAAGGTCCCATGTCACTTAAGTGTGAGGCATGAAAAAGATCCCCCTTACATTGGTATCAGTTCATAGCATAGCATAGATAGTTCACCTAGAGCTGATGACATAGGTAAGAAATTGAGATAGTTCACTTAGAGCTGATGACATAGGTAGAAACTTGAAATAGTTCACTTAGAGCTGATGACATAGGTAAAAACTTGAGATAGTTCACCTAGAGCTGATGACATAGGTAGGAACATGAGATAGTTCACCTAGAGATGATGACATAGGTAGAAACTTGAAATAGTTCACCTAGAGCCAATGACATAGGTAGAAACTTGAGATAGTTCACCTAGAGCTGATTACATAGGTAGGAACTTGAGATAGTTCACTCAGAGCTGATGACATCAATAGGAACTTGAGATAGTTCACTCAGAGCTGATGACATCAATAGGAACTTGAGATAGTTCACCTAGAGCTGATGACATAGGTAGGAACTTGAGATAGTTCACCCAGAGCTGATGACATAGGTAGGAACTTGAGATAGTTCACCTAGAGCTGATGACCTAGGTAGGAACTTGAGATAGTTCACTTAGAGCTGATGACATAGGTAGGAACTTGAGATAGTTCACCCAGAGCTGATGACATAGGTAGGAACTTGAGATACTTCACCCAGAGCTGATGACATAGGTAGGAACTGAGATAGTTCACCTAGAGCTGATGACCTAGGTAGGAATTTGAGATAGTTCACCTAGAGCTGATGACATAGGTAGGAACTTGAGATAGTTCATTTAAGCTGATGACATCTTCATATAAGTTTAATATTCTAACAGAGATGAGAAGAAATGATAAAACTAAACAGACATAGCGGCTTTTACCACCACCCCCATACCCCTGATCAAGCAGCTTGACTTTTGTTTTGGTCTGTCTATTTGTTTAACTCATCAATCCCTGAAAAACAATGGACTCTCCTGTAAATCAATGATTTAGGCAAGTCCAAATGTGTCTTCAGGGGTGAATAGGTAGAATATGTTTGTAAAATTCAATTGAATAACCCAAAGTTCTTTATTCAAATTTTTACCAAATTATTTGATATGGTATTTTCAAGGAGATCTAGGAAAACTTGATCATGGCCATCTTTTGGCAGTATTTGCCAGTTTTGGGGCCTTTAAAATATCAATGAATGGTTTATCATAGGTGTACATGTATCAGTTTTTCTCAACACACCTTATTCAATATCTGTGAAGAATGGTCCATCACCAAATGCTGAGTCTCACCTCACCATAGATGTGGCTTGTTAACCCTATCTGCCCTATCGACAATAATAGACTGGTCTCAATTGCCAGAAAGCAGTATGTTATTTACTTACTTAGGAATGAAGGAGGTAAAAACTTTTCACTGAGCAAGCATAACTATATGACAAAAATTAAACTTTGTGTCACTTCAACAGTGACTTAGGAAATTTCAGTAATGTGGAAAGTTCATGGTGCTATGTAATAAATGGATGTAAAATTTTCTGTTGTTGCTCAAAAGTAAACTGATCATTTTATCATTGGACATCTTCAGAGTCAAAACTAGATAGGGGTGTTCAGGTAGAATTCTTGTATCCTCTCAGTTTGACCTGAACCTATAACTATAAATGCAATATTATTAAAGTTCATGTTTTTCCAGTCAACTAAAATCATTTTTTCCAAAGCTTTCTATGCTAAATAAACTTTTTAAAAAAATGATTGGCCTGACTTATATAACTCAATGAAATCTTGTAAACCTTTGCACATTTGTGTTGAAGTCTATGGACTATCTTTTTTAAATTAGTTTGGAATGTGTCAATTTCTATTCATGAAAACTGCAAAAAGTTTTTGTAAGTTACAAGCAAAGTTTACAGCATAATTTCCGTTTTTGGTCATAGTAAGTGGTGTCAACAAAATACTTCCTGAAAAGAAAAAATGTTGCTTTTCAGAAATAAGGTCTCAAAGATGTTCAAAACTAATATCAGGTGCCTTTTTTATGGAAATGTGAATTGTGACACGAATTGATGCAAGCATTATCTTGTGGCAGGTACAAGTATTTGAAAAACTTTGATTTAACATAGAAGGCTATGGGAAAATAGTGATATTTTACTCACTTTTGGCACGGTACTGTACAGAAAAGTACATCTAAGATTTTGGTTATGTTAAATTTGTTCCTGAATCCGAAAAGATTCATAAACCACGATGTACATAATTTGATCTTTCTTGTTCTACTACATGTATTTCATAATTTGTTTATGTATGTTGAACCATGCATGCCACAGTAAGTTATCAGAAATGTTTAAGAAGAGGTTTTTTTTTTCATAGGTTTGTCATGACATGTTACCAATCCTTTGCATTTATTGGCAATAAATATGTTCAAATCAAATCCGAATAGAAATCTTTTCATTGACAAAATTAAGATAGTTATCTATCGATTCTCCTAACATTAACTTCGATGATGTATAAAGACAAAGGAAAAAAACAAATGAATATTAAATGAAACAAAAGGTAAAGTGAGCAATATTGGCCTAGAAGGTGTGCTAATCTGTGTTATCAGTGGCAGGATCTATTGTAGATGGGATGTTCCTGTACAGGACACTGTTAATTATTTCAGTGGATGTTAGCAAGAAATTGTACATTTACCAGTACAGCTCTGACCAAAGTAAAGTAGCTACCCAGATCAAATCTGAATATTATATATTGTATACCTGGAGAATTTTGCTCCTTGGTTATTTTTACCCTTTTTATGACATAAAACATATTTGCCTGGTCTTAAATTTGCCCTAAATCACCATAGTCTCAACTTGACATGTATGTGCATGCTTCAGTTATTTAGCTTGCAAATTTGGCTTTCATTTGAAAATTGCCCTTACATCTAAGGGCGAAAGTGACAAAAAATTAAACAGGACAAAAATATTTCTGGTATATAGTATTTTTGATGGCAAATTAACATGCAATTATTAATATTAAAAAAATAAACCCTGATTGCGACCAATTTAAAAGTTGGTTTTTGTTTTATTACAGGGAAAGTCCGGCTTCTGTTATATGATTACTTAGAAATGGACACAGGATAGCCATCAGGGTAGGTACAAGGTCAATAAAGAGAGCCGATCACCGATTCTATTATAATGTCTTCACCTGTTAAGGCATTGCTGTAGTAATAGCTACATAACCTGGCCTGATGGTGTCATGTGAACCCATTCTTGACCTGAACGAGTTTAAATTTTAGATAATTTGTTAAAATGACACAAGCAAGAGTAATTGTGTCATATGTTTGTTTGTTTATTGTTGTTTAATGTCCCACTCAAGAATCTTTCACTCATATGGCGACGTCACCAAATACTGGTGAGGGGCTTCAAATTTTGGCCTATTCTTGCACTTATGACCATTAAGCAGTGAGGGTTCTTTAACCTGCCAACACCTACTGTGAAAAAACCTCTGATTTTACTCTCTCATCCGAAGGACAGGAAACCAACCTGCCACCGACTGGACTCCAAATCATGACCTCATGATCAAGAGTCAAGCACGCTACCGACTGAGCCAGGTCGGCTGTGTCATATGTATGCTTATCCATTTGGTAATAAAGCACAGTGGGATCAGGTGTCATGGAGGAGTAAGCATCCCCTGTCAAATCTGTTGTGAGTCCACAGTCAAGTCCAAATGAAATTGGTGAGGAAGAAATCCTTGTCACAATATCAGATGGTACAGACTCAACAATCGCTACTGAATAGATGACTCCACAATTCATTTAGTGAAACAGAGAAAATTCCAAAGAAGACTATTATACAGACGGTAAATTTGCAGAACATTGACATCAAACGCCACTTTGTTTTATACCTTTTAACCCTACAGACCATAATAGACTAATCTTAATAATAGAAAAGAGCATACCACTCAGATACTCAGGGGTGAAAGGGTTAATGTCACAGAAATTGGAATTCCCTGACTCTTTTTTTCTTATCATATTTGTGTGTACAGCTAATTACCTGGGCTTCAAGACAATGATTTTCCAACATTAACTACCTACCTGTACTGAACAGAGTTTACTTACACCTGTTTATACACCTGGTCTTGTCATACGGTTCAGGGATTTAACATGTAGGAATGTTATTTCTGTACTAGAAAATGTGCTGCTGACGGTGGTATGTGGGTTTGATCTTAGAGCAGGAGAATTATAGAGGGGGAAATGTGTTTATCAAGACATGGTGGCAATACAATAGTTTGGTGATATAATTGGGGGTGAGGGATGATAGGTTTGGGAGAACTATACATAAATATGAAAATAAATGAAAAAATCAAGGAAAGTTTTTGGTAATCAACCCTGCATAATGAAAACTGATATCATCCATGTAAAGGTTTAATGATCTAGAAAAACAATTTTAAAAGAAAAAAATTTAAATACTCAAAATCATTGAACAATTTTTTTGTTTTAGTTTATTTTGAATACATTTTTATTTAAGAGAAGAAAATGTGTTGATGCATAAATACATCCAGAGGCAGATATATGAACATGAAATATGTTAATGAAATACATGTTGTGGTAAACTAAAACTTGAATTGAGGGGTATAACTGTCTAGTCCAGGTTGATTTACACCTTTACAGGTAAAATTCCTTTGATGTACAGCCTTGTTTTTATGTATCCTATGGACATCTAATCAGAACTTGAGCAAATTTTGTCATTGGTGTGTCACTTTCAATGCTAATGATGGGTATAGGTCCTGTATAGAATCTGATGAGTAGAGATTAGACCCAGGCAGAAATATTTGAAATTTATGAATAATAATATGGGTCAGTGGTCGGGCCATGAATCAGAATGACTTAGTTTGCTGTGCACTGATTTGTCGGTGATTACCCCTCATCAAAAATGTTAATTCTATTCTTTCTTTTGGTTTTGTTTTTTCAAGAGATGGGGGTGGGGTAGAAAACCTGGTTACAGTGATCTCAGGAAAAGACCAATGGCCTTCCACAAGTAGACTGTTAAACTTGCCCATATGATCTGCTTAGGTTCCAGTGGAGCTCTAACTAAAACCGGCTAGCGGTGACAGACTTCATGGTTAAATGTTTGAATTGTGGTGCTCAAACCCTCTGCCACAGAGCCTCCTTGAATAATGTGCATCAACAAATTGTTAAATAGAAACAGTGAAATACAAAACTTTGATTACTGGTTATCCTCTTTTTTTTTTTTTTTAGAAATCTTGGTCAGGGAACATTTATATATATATAAACAAATAACTTACAATGATGGCCTAATATATGAAATGTTGGAAGTTTGATTGTGGTAAACAATTGAGACTTGCGTGACCTCTCCAGGCCATATACATATACATGACATCTTGTACGATCACATGACTGTACCATCCCACTCAGAGAACCTGAATTAAATAACTATACTAAACATGTATATATAGTTCTAAAATGTCTGCAATAAGGCCCACATTTCCCATAAGATCCCTATTTGAAAAAAAAAAATGACCCATTTATCCCTGTATAGCGTAAAACCTTGTTATGCTGCCACCATCTGTTTAGTCCAAATTTGGCATTACAAAGGGGTTTGGCGTTAGGTTGAGGAAAACCTTAAACTGAATTATAAGGAAAATTGGGAAAACTTTCAAAAATGTTGGTGTACAGCAAGATGGCAAACGAGTGGAAATATAAAGAGATTTTATGGTATTGATTGAAAACTGTCCTTATTCTTTTTATTTGTTTTCGGGAGAGACATCATGGACGGCAATCTGCACAGCTATACGGAAGCACTACACCGTGGTAGTACTATTTATTCCTATACCCGTAAGGGGGGGGGGGATATAATAATTATAACTATTATCAAGTATTAATATGGATGGAATGTTTAATTTGTTTTATCTGTTAACGTTTTTGCCTCTTTTTGACTAAACATCATTTTGGTACCGAGTATACGATTTTGTGAAATTACTCTCTTTGTACTGACATCATGTCTTCCATCAACGAAAAATGCTTTCATTAACCATCCCCAAATGTTTCAATTACCGTAAGAATTTTAAGTTTGTTGTTTGAAGTGATGATAATTACAAAGAGGAAAATTATTCAGGAAATTCACGTCATAGTGAAAAACACAAGAATTCATTTCAAAATTGCTGCTAACAATTTGATATTTCAAAATTCCTGGACAAATTATTTAATAATTTATAAGTTTTCCATAATCTGTCTAACTGAATCCTTTGTAGTTTGATTTTGGTCCATTTTATAATCGTTTTAATTTCTGCCAAGAATTTTTCAAGAACAACAGAAATGTATTTGAAGATATTACAAACAGATGGTGAGGTACCAAACATTTAGACTAGTGTTGTTGTTTGTCAGTGATGTGTAGTTTCTTTGAGGTGCCATGCTTACTGGGAGACAGGACCTAAGTCTTAAGCCAAATCTTAATGACCTAAACCTCTTTCACCTCTTAAAGACATATGCTTGGCCAAGGAAAGGTGATCACTACATAATTTAAAGAGTCTTTGATATTTTCTAACCAGGAAGTTGGCCAGTGGCCTGCAGTTTATATGATAAATACTCTCGCCCCTAGAATTATAGAATGATAGATCACCATCATGATGAATGGATTGTAGATTTAACATAGGAACAGCAATAACAGGATTCCTTGACTGTAGATTTAACATAGGAACAGCAATAACAGGGTTGGTTGACTGTAGATTTAACATAGGAACAGCAGTAACAGGGTTGGTTGACTGTAGATTTAACATAGGAACAGCAGTAACAGGGTTGGTTGACTGTAGATTTAACATAGGAACAGCAATAACAGGATTCCTTGACTGTAGATTTAACATAGGAACAGCAATAACAGGGTTGGTTGACTGTAGATTTAACATAGGAACAGCAATAACAGGGTTGGTTGACTGTAGATTTAACATAGGAACAGCAATAACAGGGTTGGTTGACTGTAGATTTAACATAGGAACAGCAATAACAGGATTCCTTGACTGTAGATTTAACATAGGAACAGCAATAACAGGGTTGGTTGACTGTAGATTTAACATACGAACAGCAATAACAGGGTTGGTTGACTAGATTTAACATAGGAACAGCAATAACAGGATTCCTTGACTGTAGATTTAACATAGGAACAGCAATAACAGGGTTGGTTGACTGTAGATTTAACATAGAAACATCAATAACAGGGTTGGTTGACTGTAGATTTAACATAGGAACAGCATTAACAGGATTCCTTGACTGTAGATTTAACATAGGAACATCAATAACAGGATTGGTTGACATGTAGATTTAACATACGAACAGCAATAACAGGATTGGTTGACTGTAGATTTAACATAGGAACATCAATAACAGGATTCCTTGACTGTAGATTTAACATAGGAACAGCAATAACAGGATTGGTTGACATGTAGATTTAACATACGAACAGCAATAACAGGATTGGTTGACTGTAGATTTAACATAGGAACATCAATAACAGGGTTGGTTGACTGTAGATTTAACATAGAAACATCAATAACAGGGTTGGTTGACTGTAGATTTAACATAGGAACAGCATTAACAGGATTCCTTGACTGTAGATTTAACATAGGAACATCAATAACAGGGTTGGTTGACTGTAGATTTAACATACGAACAGCAATAACAGGGTTGGTTGACTAGATTTAACATAGGAACAGCATTAACAGGATTCCTTGACTGTAGATTTAACATAGGAACATCAATAACAGGGTTGGTTGACTGTAGATTTAACATAGAAACATCAATAACAGGGTTGGTTGACTGTAGATTTAACATAGGAACAGCATTAACAGGATTCCTTGACTGTAGATTTAACATAGGAACATCAATAACAGGGTTGGTTGACTGTAGATTTAACATACGAACAGCAATAACAGGGTTGGTTGACTAGATTTAACATAGGAACAGCATTAACAGGATTCCTTGACTGTAGATTTAACATAGGAACAGCAATAACAGGATTCCTTGACTGTAGATTTAACATAGGAACAGCAGTAAGAGGATTCCTTGACTGTAGATTTAACATAGGAACATCAATAACAGGGTTGGTTGACTGTAGATTTAACATAGGAACATCAATAACAGGGTTGGTTGACTGTAGATTTAACATAGGAACAGCAGTAACAGGGTTGGTTGACTGTAGATTTATCATAGGAACAGCAGTAACAGGGTTGGTTGACTGTAGATTTAACATACAAACAGCAACATACGAACAGCAATAACAGGATTGGTTAACATGTAGATTTAACATAGGAACAGCAATAACAGGATTGGTTGACTGTAGATTTAATATAGGAACAGCAATAACAGGATTGGTTGACATGTAGATTTAACATACAAACAGCAATAACAGGATTGGTTGACATGTAGATTTAACATACGAACAGCAATAACAGGATTGGTTGACTGTAGATTTAACATAGGAACAGCAATAACAGGATTGGTTGACTGTACATTTAACATACGAACAGCAATAACAGGATTGGTTGACATGTAGATTTAACATTTAAAAAGAATGGCCTTTCAAGCAAGGGTGATAACATAACGTCTAAGTTACGTTTTTGACTGTTTATTTGCCATGTCACCATAATGTTTGAAGGGAATGTTGCAGGTTTTGACTCGACTGCAAAGCAGAAGCTAGACATAGGGATCACTGATTCCATCTGGCATCGTCGATGGTGGTGGCGGTGGCATCATCATCATTTCGTTACCGGAGGACAATTCCTAAATTATTGGGTGGATTGGAACCATACTTTACACAAATGATCCTCATGTACCCTAGATGTGCCTTTCGGGTACTAAAGTTGGTCTAACCTACTTTCTGGAAACCAGGTCACAGACATTGAAAATCGCTTCCGGAGTATCACTCCTAAACTACTGGGTGTATTGGACAGTAGATTGGACTTATTTGCATGCTTGATAATTGCATATTAGAAAAAGAATTCCATTTAACTGCATAAAAAATTCCTTAAAGTGAAGAAAAATGCTTTGATTATGGGAAAACATTTTGATTTGTAATACAAGTTTATGAAAATCAAAGCATACCAAACCGCATAAATATGAAAGTTTTGCTTTTATGATGTTATTTTCTCCTATTGTTTAATTAGGACCCATTATTCATGGAATTTTTTCATTTTGTAATACAAGTTTATAACAATCAAAACCTACCAAACTGCATAAATATGAAAGTTTTTCTTTTAAGACATTGTTTCTCCTAATATTTAACTAGGATCCATTATTAGTGAAGCTAGGATGTTTCTGATAGTATTATATACACAAATGAAAGGACATGAATAAGAACATGAATAATCATTTTTCAAAATAATACACTATTCCTGTTAATTGCATGTTCCTGTTAATGGCATATTCCTGTTAATTGCATATTCCTGTTAATTGCACATTCCTGTTATTTGCACATTCCTCTTAATTACATATTCCTGTTATTTGCATATTCCTGTTATTGACATATTCCTGTTAATTACATATTCCTGTTAATTACATGTTCCTGTTATTTGCATATTCCTGTTATTTACACATTCCTGTTAATTACATATTCCTGTTATTTGCATATTCCTGTTGCATATTCTTGTTATTTTCATTATGTAATGAAGAGGAATACCTGTGTATCAGAAACAATACAAAATAAAACATA
This sequence comes from Atrina japonica, assembly GCA_030159075.1. Lineage (NCBI taxonomy): Eukaryota > Metazoa > Mollusca > Bivalvia > Pterioida > Pinnidae > Atrina > Atrina japonica. The sequence continues at coordinate 962,055 of BROG01000168.1, forward strand.
CAAATATGATCCCCGTATTACAAGTTGCCATCAAGATTATACCTCCAAATTAATCATTTTTGTCATCATCAGAAGTTATTTTTGCAAGTCCACTAAAGCATTCATCACCAGATTTGTAGCTCTTTAGGATTGACACAAAAGGATCTTGTTTTGTATTTTTGAATGAATAATGGTTTGATTGTGATATTGCCTGGCTTCATCTCCTATTTAATCCGGACAATGTCAGAGATGAACTTATCGAAGAAAACGGCTTTTTTGTTTGTAGCTACTCAATGATCAGGACGCTATATTTCATGGCATCTTCTGTGTGTCTGGAAATATCATAAAAAGATTATCGTAAGAAGTTTGATTTTCAACTACATTTGTATGATTTAATCATGCGAACACTCCAATCATCAAATGCATGTTGAAACTATAAACCATTACTGTACTAACATGACCTTAAATTAAAATAATTCTCAGATGAACATTGTATCTCATTTTATCTCTCCTAATTATATATCAAAGCGATATATACCAGATTCTGAATTAATTTTCATCACATGACCTTTAAGTGTAGTTCGATTGATCATATTCTAAAAAGTGTTTGAGAGTTTGAAAATGTCAGAAAAAATTAGTTTGACGTAATCTTATATAATTTTTCACATCTTTTTGAATATTTTGTTTGAAATAAATGCCAGAAGAAAAAAGGAAAATTATTTCTGGGATTAATGTTGTTTTGATGATGTCATAGTTTTACTCTTTCTCTTGAATCAAATTGTACATCTTGTCGGAATCATATTCAAATTGCTTCACCTAAATCTTTTAACTCCTTGACCCCTAAAGACACATTTGGACTGGTCTAAGTAATTGATTCATGGAAGAGTCCATTGTTTTTCAGGGTTGATGAGTTAATATGTCTGAAAGGTATTTGTCAACAGAATTTCGTAAAATTCTATTTAGGACAGGTTTAGAGTCAAAAATGTTTTGGGGATAGAAATTAATGTATATTTTATAAAATTGTCATTTATTTTTGTTCCTTTTACTGAGTTAGATTTGAAAATAAATATTTTTAGTTAAACAGTCATCAAAGGAAATTTAAAATTGTTTAAATTAATAGAGTGTACTTTATTCCGTCTCTGGTTCTTGCTACTAGTTTCAGACTCATGTTTGTAAACAGAAAAAAAACATATAAGCATTTAAAATCACTGCATATTAGAACTTATAGCAAATTTTACAATGAAATATATGATAACGACTACTTAGATATCCAATCATATTCCAGATAAATGAATTATTCAAGGAAATTGTATTTCAAAATATGTGACTCGATCAAATTACTGACGTTTGAGTGAAGTACTTGGCATCAACCACTTTGTTCTATTCATCTGTCCCTATCTATGAAACTGGGGGAGGGAAGGTGACTACTCAGTTTTGTCTGTGTTCCTCTGTCCATCTGTCAGTCCCTCCCTCTGTCCATCTGTCAGTTCCTCCCTCTGTCCATCTGTCAGTCTCTCCCTCTGTCCATCTGTCATTTCCTCCCTCTGCCCATCTGTCTGTCCCTCCCTCTGTTCATCTGGTTGAAGTTTTGTAATTGCTGAATATGCTTTAATTCGTCAATACTTTCAGAATGCTTCACAGATAGATGGTATGTTTTAATTCATCAATACTCCCAGAATACTTCACAGGTAGGGGATGTGATTTTGTCAATATACTCAGAATACTTCACAGGTAGGGGACGTGATTTTGTCAGTATACTCAGAATACTTCACAGGTAGGGGGATGTGTTTTTATTTTGTCAATACTCTCAGAATGTTTCTGTTTATGACGCTGATATTGAAGATCACTGGGTAGGAGGGGGGATCATATTGTTCTTGTTTTGTTCATTTGGTATGATGTTTTATATCGATGTAATACAGGATGCCTTTAATTATGGCTGACTTTCAACTATGTGTACAAGATTCATGGGAATTTGAATCTTGAATAGGTTCCTTAGATCTTGGGTACATAATGATTTTCATACACAAACTGTATCTATCATTACATTGGCTACAGTAGAACTTTGCCTAAAGACTACCTTACTTAGGAGACAAACCTCACAATTTAGGCCATAATTTAATAAGTACTTAAGAGACCACCTCACTTATCAGACCATTTTGAGACAGTAAGGTGGTCTTAATAAAGAGGGTCCACTGTAACACCTCACTGATCAGACCATACTGAGACAGTAAGGTGGTCTTAATAAAGAGGGTCCACTGTAACACCTCACTGATCAGACCATACTGAGACAGTAAGGTGGTGTTGATAAAGAGGTTCCACTGTGATCAGACCATTTTGAGACGGTAAGGTGGTCTTAATAAAGAGGTTCCACTGTAACACCTCACTGATCAGACCATACTGAGACAGTAAGGTGGTGTTGATAAAGAGGGTCCACTGTAACACCTCACTGATCAGACCATACTGGGACAGTAAGGTGGTCTTAATAAAGAGGGTCCACTGTAACACCTCACTGATCAGACCATACTGAGACAGTAAGGTGGTCTTAATAAAGAGGTTCCACTGTAACACCTCACTGATCAGACCATACTGAGACAGTAAGGTGGTCTTAATAAAGAGGTTCCACTGTAACACCTCACTGATCAGACCATACTGAGACAGTGATCTTAATAAAGAGGTTCCTCTGTGATCAGTACTGAGACGGTAAGGTGGTCTTAAAAAAGAGGGTCCACTGTAACACCTCACTGATAAACGGTATCTTAATAAAGAGGTTCCACTGTAACACCTCACTGATCAGACCATACTGAGACAGTAAGGTGGTCTTAATAAAGAGGTTCCACTGTAACACCTCACTGATCAGACCATACTGAGACAGTAAGGTGGTCTTAAAAAAGAGGGTCCACTGTAACACCTCACTGATCAGACCATACTGAGACGGTAAGGTGGTCTTAATAAAGAGGGTCCACTGTAACACCTCACTGATCAGACCATACTGAGGGTAACTGGTCTTAATAAAGACCTCCACTGTAACACCTCACTGATCAGACCATACTGAGACGGTAAGGTGGTCTTAATAAAGAGGGTCCACTGTAACACCTCACTGATCAGACCATACTGAGACGGTAAGGTGGTCTTAATAAAGAGGTTCCACTGTAACACCTCACTGATCAGACCATACTGAGACGGTAAGGTGGTCTTAATAAAGAGGTTCCACTGTAACACCTCACTTCTACCATACAGAGACGGTACCTTAATAAATTCCTTGTAACACCTCAATCAGACCATACTGAACGGTAAGGTGGTCTTAAAAAAGAGGGTCCACTGTAACACCTCATGATCAGACCATATTTCTGTCTTAATAAAGAGTCCACTGAAACCTCACTGATCAAAAAACGGTTTGTCTTAATAAAGAGGTTCCACTGTGTTCACTGATCAGACCATACTGAGACGGTAAGGTGGTCTTAATAAAGAGGTTCCACTGTAAAACCTCACTGATACCATTGACAGTAAGGTGGTCTTAATAAAGAGGTTCCACTGTAACATCACTGATCTGACCATTGAGACAAAAGGTGGTGTTGATGTTCCACTGTTCACTGATCAGACCATACTGAGACAGTAAGGTGGTCTTAATAAAGAGGTTCCACTGTAACACCTCACTGATCAGACCATACTGAGACAGTAAGGTGGTGTTGATAAAGAGGTTCCACTGTAACACCTCACTGATCAGACCATACTGAGACAGTAAGGTGGTCTTAATAAAGAGGTTCCACTGTAACACCTCACTGATCAGACCATACTGAGACAGTAAGGTGGTCTTAAATAGCAATGTTCCACCATATTTCTGTCAGCTGAAAAAAAAAATTTGTTCTACTGTTTGTACATTTGTGGTTTGTTGTAATTAATTGAGAAATATTCTGTTCAAATTTTGTATTTTGCTTAAAGGGGAATTTCCTGTGTTTAACCCCCCCCCCCCCCAAAAAAAAATAAAAAAAATTCTACTTTTACTACTTGTACTTGTTGTAAAATAAGAAATAAAAGTATACAGTGGCATAAAAACTTATATAGTCCTATATATTTTGTGAAAATAAGGTCAGGTCCAGTGTGGTATGCATATACAAAAAGTAAGATTGAATCAATCAATTGCAAGTGAATAATTACCACACTGGGATGTATATTTGTGTATATCTCTTTTTTTGTTATTGTATATCTGTCTAAGTATTAGAAAAGGAAAGAAAATAAACATAGTTAATGCCCCTTTCATATCAATAAGTTATAAAGAATGATAATTTCAGAAGTGTTTACCAGAGTTATGTGACTTTAAGACTTAAATGATTGTTTCACCTCCAGAGGACGTAGTGTTTCTTGAACACCTTGTGATTTATAGGATATTTTTTTAGTTATTTTGTCTGTATTACATTATATCATGTAAAATAACTGTCACTCCTCCCAAATGTTGACCTTTCCTTGACATGCATTTATATGTTTTAATTAAGAAAGACCTATAATATGTTGATGTTGCCCTCACATTCCACATAAATGAGCCTTTGCCTTTTGACATTTTATACAAATAGAAGCCGACACGTATAGATAAATTATTTTTATCGTGTTGAAGAGATTTTTTTTTAGACTTTGTTATATCATAAAATGAATTATAATACACTTCGTAATAATTTTACAAATTCTTGTTAACTCATCATCTCCTGTGTGCACACTTAGACTCACCCAAATCAATAAATAGCATAGTCTACTATCATTATTTAGGAGTGAACAAGTTAGTATTGCATGTATAATTGTTGTAAAATTTTGATTCTAAACAATACACCCCTGAATTCTGACAGTGCACTTGACCATTCTTTGAAATGGGTGAGTTCAATTGTGACTTCAGGGATTGACAAGTTAACTGATGTATCACTGGGTTTATAATCAGTGTTTGTAACATTGACCTAGTTATTGATTATGATACATGTATTGACCTAATTATTACTTCAAAGTCTGCAACATCATGCCCCAGGGCTGTAGTACAGGTAAGAGTATAAGACAGGGGAAACTGGGTCATTACAGGTGAGAATTCCTAGTCTCTTATTATGAGGCAAAAAATAGAAAAGAAAGATTTATTTTATGTGACCGTGCAGACAAATCTAAAAGTCACTGACACAAAACATTTTTACAACAGATTTGCTTGTGTTTTCTCTCACGAAAAATATGGAATATTACAAAAAATCTAAATGAGATAAAAACTGAAAAATATGGTAACATCTATAGTTGATCCATTTTTAAAGCCCTTGGTTGGGGGCACATAATATATATGGTGTTTTGATAATGGCTTGAAATTGGCTTCTGTATAGTCTATAGTATACATAACAAACGCATTGGTAAGAAGCAACTGTGCTAACCACTGTGCTAACTTGGACACTCGGGTTCAACCCTTGGATTTGACAGGAGAGTATTTGAAATGGTATGATGGTCGCCAAGTCGGACATGTGGGTTTTCTCTGGGTACTCTGGTTTCCTCTCACAGCAAGGACCCTGCACACAAACATCAGGGCCAACGAGACATTAAAATAAGTTGACATACATTGTAACTTGTTTGTCAATCTCTGTAAAATAAATAATGTTTAAGTTGGATGGTCCTATCGAATACTAATATCAGTGCTCGATTACTCGAACAAAATTTATAAATCATGTGTATTTTGTATTTTTTTAAATATTTAGAAATAAAAATGATTGACTGATTTGACCCACCATCTATCTTCATTAGACATGTGTTTATACAGCAATTAGTGTCTTTGTACCTGTCACATGGTTGCCTATATCCAGCAGGAGTTGTTTTTATTTTATATCTGGGAAATATACAAAGGTAATGAATAATTTTCAATATTATAATTTAGTTTTAAGATATTTTTTCTGTAATGCCGTTAATCATTTGTTAAACTAAGAAAATGCCATCCCATTTACACATGAAATTTAGAGAACAATTTTATGTACATATAGTTACATCAAAACATTACATTGAACAAAACAATACATTGGTGAATCCATGTAGGGTACTGGGGTTCCAAATCCATTTTGATTTGGCTTAATTCAGTAAAAACAAAACATTGAAATATTTTTTGGGAGCATATTACCAAATCTTCTAAAAGCTTTTCATGTTTGACTTACGCCCACCGAATCTTTCAATAAAGCTACCAATAAGACAAAACGGTCCATCCATTCTTGCAACTGGAACCGAGTACTTGATCGGAAAAACATTCGGTTAACCAGTTAATAGAAATTGACAGATTTGCCAACCCTAGTTTAAAATAATTGAGGATTCAACATCCCTTTCCAACTGTTTACACTTGTAATTAGGTATGGGATTTTATGGAACTCTCCCTGTAGTGGCTGTCAGTAGTATAGGTCAGATTGTGTTAAACTTCATTGTTCACTGGAAAGTCTCTTTGCACAGGAATAATTATTGAAGAGGTGTGAAACTATGGAAGCATATTCCTGCCACAAGTCATTTATGCATAATTTTCAAGTAGCAAATAAAAATTTCCAGATGACCATAAATTTTAATCTACCATAATATCTCAAATATTTTAGTTGATGTCTGAAAACTTCAAGATAAAAAGGTTTACATGTCGTAGCTTCATGCAATGAAACAAACATTCGTGTAACAAAAATTTGCAATAACTTGTGCATTTGTATGAGAATGATGCAGTACAGTGATAAAGTATGGTTTCTTTACATCCTTACTTCTCAACTGTAAATGAGGAAAATGCAATACTTTATGTGCTTTATTTCCTTTCTTCTTCATTCTCCTCCAGGGGGCTCCATGGTCCTTTGGTAAAAGCAAATATTTCTTCAAATCAGGAAGTCTGTCATTAGCGTGGGTTCTAGCAGCTCAGTTGCTGGAACAGAAGCTGTTTATACCTAGAAGTTTATTGGCAGAGGGCTGCCAGTCCTTTTGACATGTGTACACTATAACCATGTTTTTTTCCCATCCTCTGCCATAAAAATGGCTGCCACCATATACATGTACGACACAATAACGGAGTGTGACACAAGGAGGAGATTTTTTCATTTTCCTCTTTGCAATGAATATCAATTGAACATCTTGGTTTTCTTCTTCAGTCGAGAGCATGGATTAAATGGATCGGTATGAAAGAATTAAATATACATGTACATGTGCTTGGAAATGAGATGCCCGTTGGTGTGAAATTGACATGTCTCTTGTGATATATACATACAACTAGAAATCGGAGATGTGTATTGTTCAATCAGAACAAACATAACATGTTTGTTCCTTTTTTGTCATGGGAGTTAATAACAAAAGTGTAATTGAAGTTGAAATCAATTTCAGTGCCACATAGGGTTAAACATTTTTAAATCTGGTATTACTGGAAATTTTCCAAACAACCATTTCATTATGTTGGTATTGTTAATAGATATTCAAAACAGATTGTGTCACTGGGTTCCATTGAAAACACAATTCATGACAAATATAGTTTATATTATTTATTAAACATCAAGCCGATGTCGAGCCAGAAAAGCCTACAAATGAAATCTCTCTCTCTCTCTCTCTCTCTCTCTCTCTCTCTCTCTCTCTCTCTCTCTCTCTCTCTGTCTCTCTCTCTCTCTCTCTCTCTCTCTCTCTCTCTCTCTCTCTCTCTCTCTCTCTCTCTCTCTCTCTCTCTCTCTCTCTCTCTCTCTCTCTCTCTCTCTCTCTTAATTTATCACTCAGACTTGCAAAATTTAATAAATTGAATTTGTAAAATAAATTATTAAATAGATAATGTGAAAGTGTCCACATATAGAGTCTACAGTATTACTGGTATTCACCACATGGTTGATGTAGCATGTCAGAGAACTCTCACAACTTTGATATTATTCTGTAGCTAAGGTCAAAGATTGTAGCACTTCATGTAGAACTGGTAACATCTCGGTGTAAGTGAAAAATTCAGGACAGCATGCAAATGATCATCTAGGGATGAGTTCTGGTGAAGTCGGTCGGTATAATAGTCTTGTTTGCGACTACTCTGTTTCACTAAGTGAAATGTTGAGTTGCCTTTTCATTGGCGGTTGTTGAGACGTCTGTACCAATTGTGACGAGGATACACTCCTCACTTGTTTCATTGGACTTGACTGTGGACTCACGGCAGGTGTGACCGGTCGACGGGGGTTGCTTACTCCTCCATGGCACCTGATCCCACCTCTTGGTTTCCAGAGGTCCGTGTTTGTTCATTTTTACCGGATTTGTATCTATGTCCTGGACATTCTATTGATTTATACTTTGGTATCTGAAATTTTTATATTGTATATGTGATTAAGAACACTTGTTGAACTCGAGTTGGCCGGATTTCATCTCAATTGATAAAAAAAATCATCTGTTATAAATCTGAGACCAAAGACAGTCATGGAAGTTTGATTTCTGATGTATTATAGATTCATGGGCATCAGGGGGATTTTTAAGAATCTTTGAAATCTGATTGGTTGATAGTTGAATGAAGTTCTCTGACTAAAGTGACTTGTAAGTTCTCTTTATGACCTTGAACTTTGACCTCTAGTCCATAACTTTATGTATTTGTTGCAGTTTTGAGTTTTTCCATGAAGTTTGTCAAAATATATTTTTGATTATTTCACATCATGAAATAAAATACCAAAAATCATTGTAAACTTAACATTGAACTTTGATTTTAGGTCAAATTGAGGCTTATAAACATATTTAAATCTACTAAAATAAATCAAAATTTCTTTAGAATTCTTTTTATTTTTTATTCATACTAAAATTTTTGTGGTTGAAATGTCTTTTTATTTGAGAGGAGGAAAATAGGTGCAATGTTCCTTGGAAAAGAACATCACTTTGCCATATATGAATACCTAGCATGCATCCTTACCTTGTTTATTCAGGAAATGATGTTTATATGTAAATCTTTTAATTAATATTTCTGGAGTACACCTATTTCTTTATTTTTATTACCCTAGCTGGAATTTTAATTTACGTAACTTGATATTTTCACTGTATAATTTTGGAATTAATTTTAGACATTTAGTATCTTGGTACTTCTTGGCATTTTATGATATATAATTTATTTGTTTTACACGAAGTTTTCGGGTGTCTGTGGCTAAGTGTTGAGAGCATTACGCCTCTACTCGGTGCAGACTCAAGCTCTGGTGGCTACAAAGTTGATTTTTACGTAGTTTACGTACGGAAGATGAGTGCTCTCTTCCCAAGTTCACTGTAATCGGATTGTCTCCTCTACTGCTAAGAATTGGCTTCCATTGTTTAGTGTGGCTAAAACATTATTAAAACAAACACGTATGATGATAAAAAAAAAAAAAGTGCAGAATGAACATTTATAAAATGTGAACTTGTTTTGATAAAGAGATTTAATAGCAAAAAAGTAAATTGCTTCATTTACCAATTATTCACAAAATAATATAAAAAACATCAAAATACTAATGTGCTTGTTGATGCATTTGGTTTACACGTCCAAACTAATTAAATTTTTTTAAAAAAACTGCATAGGGGTAATTATATCCTTTTCTGTAGCTAAATGAAATCTTGTATAACACAAACAAGTCAGACTTAAGTCTTTTTTGGGATGGTATATACAAAAATGTTTAGTTGTGGTCTGCGTCTTCAATTTAAATTGTTAAATCGTGTTTTGATGACAGTTGATGTTTCATTGACTGATTCAGATAACAGACTGTTTTCTTTGTGATTTCTGGTCACTTAACAATATAGTCCCCTACCAGCTGAAGATGGCAAATAAGAAAGATTACTCGTCAAAGTCAAGAAAGGGTTCACAAGACTCCATCCCGCCAGGTTATATGGATTATACAATACCTATTGATTCTCACTGGTACAGCCACTATCTTATAATGATAGGTCACAGGTTGTTCTCCAGTGAGATTGAGATGTTTAACACCTGAAGTGACTGAGCCTTGTCTTGTATATGAGACTTGTCACACCTTTTTTCATATGAGACTATTTTTTTAAATAATCTTACATATGAGACTTGTATAATGTGTTTCAAATGACACTTGTCTCAAGACTTTCATATGAGACTTGTATAATGTGTTTCAAATGACACTTGTCTCAGGTCTTTCATATGAGACTTGTATAATGTGTTTCAAATGACACTTGTCTCAGGTCTTTCATATGAGACTTGTATAATGTGTTTCAAATGACACTTGTCTCAGGTCTTTCATATGAGACTTGTATAATGTGTTTCAAATGACACTTGTCTCAGGTCTTTCATATGAGACTTGTATAATGTGTTTCAAATGACACTTGTCTCAGGTCTTTCATATGAGACTTGTATAATGTGTTTCAAATGACACTTGTGTAAGGTGTTTTAAATGAGATTTATATTTAAGGTGTTTTAAATGAGACTTTTATAATGGTGTTTCAAAGGTGTTTCTAATGAGACTGTTGTCATAGGCCTTTAAATGAGACTGTTGCCTAAGGCATTTCAAAAGAGATGTGTATAAGGTGTTTTAAATGAGATTGTTGCCTCAGGTGTTTCAAATGAGACTGTTATCTCAGGTGTTTTGAATAGGACTTGCCTGGTCAGGTGTTTCATATGAGATTGAAGTCTCAGGTGTTTCAATTGAGAAAGTTTTATAAGTGTTTCAAATGAGACTTGTCTGGGTGTTTCAAATGAGACTATTGTCTCAGGTGTTTCATATGAAACTTTTGTCTCAGGTGTTTCAAATGAGGCATTTGTCCCAGATGTTTCAAATGAAGCTGTTGGCTCAGGTGTTTCATATGAGACTATTGCCTCAGGTGTTTCATATGAGACTATTAGCTCAGGTGTTACATATGAGACTATTGCCTCAGATGTTTCAAATGAGACTGTTGTTTCAGGTGGTTGTTTTTATTTTTGGTAGCTCTGAGTCCTTATACATGTAGTTTGATCGTGACATGAACTCTTGTCCCGATATGATCTAAAGAAAAACCACCACTGTGTCAGTTTTTGAGGGTACAGATTATTTGTCCTAAAGGTTTAAATCCTCAGATTTAGTTCTATGTTCATATGAAAAAAGTATACCACATTCAAACTGTACTAAAGTTTGTTGGAGAGAATAAAATGTCACATTGTATATAAGTTGTTTGATGGATACTAATCAATTTCTTTAATATTAAGTAATTCTTATGTATCATTTCCTAATACATGTTGATATCCAGACATATTAAATAGCACAACAAGTACATATTTAACTGTGCAGGAGTGACCTGGTTAAAGATTTAGCTAAAGAAGACTTGAACTGTTATATGTAGGTCATATCTTATCTCTTTAATGTGTTTTTTGCAGAATTTCATGTGTAGGATAAAGTTTTTTTGCTTTGGGGGGGGATATGCTTTTTGGTCGTTACATGGTGAGTTGAACGTAACCACTGTCAAACTTGCATCAAAGGCCACCTCTGTATAAAGAGTACCTGCCTATAAAGGACATAATAACCTTTGATAACTTTATTATAATGAACAAATCTTTTTGTAAAGGCCACCTGTCTATAACAGTTACATTTGCCTGTTTCCTTTCAGTGGCCTTTATAGACAAGTTTGACCGTACATCCACGTTATACAATGTACAGTGAAGTCTCCTTTTGTCGAAATCTAATGAGTGGATATTCTGGTTATGTCAAAGTGGAGTGGCTCCTCGTATATTTACTATATATTTATACTACATTTATTCCGAATATTTCAGATTTTTTATCTTGAAATTTCACTTATTTTGAAGTATATTTCTGGTCCCAGGTATTCTAATATTATGTAATTTGCACTTGTTTTCTCGAAATTACCTCCTGTGATTGAAGTTTTACTTTTTTGCACGCAAAAGCATTGTAATTTATTACTTATTCACCTGTAAAACACAGGACAACCAACTCCTGTAAACAAGTCCTGGTGAAAGGTAACTAACAATTGCTCAAATCCAATTTGAATTAAGCAATAGCCTGCCTGAGTATGCATTGTCCGATAGAAATAGAAAATATGTAAATTTAAAATTTCGGTTATCACAAATTTCAGATATCTTGAAGAAAATGGGGCAGTTCCATGAATTTTGAGATAATGAAATTCCACTGTGTGTGTTGTGACATATTTAACTTATCGGAACAAAATATTATGTGAGCAAATGTCATACACCTCATTTGCATTGTCCTTGGTATCCATGGATCTATATTATAGTATTTGAAATATAAGTACAATGTAGTAAAGTTTTACTGTTTCACGTGTGCAGACCTTATAACCTTTGACCTTATGACCTAGATAATGCCATTTGACAAACTTTCAGTATCTGAGATGCTGCCATGGTTGCACTCTGTTGTATTCTGACAACCTTTGCTGTGCATCCTTGAGCTGTTGTTTTATAATTTTCATTAATCACAAATCCCCCCTCAGATGGACATCCTATAATATGTACAATGTTCATTTCTTCTATTTGTTTTTCAGACAATGTACTCCAAACAGTTTTTCCTATATAGAGAGGCAGGTCAGTTATTAGTAGTGGATTAGATAATCCAGTTGCAATGTATCCAGAAAAACACCATACCCTCCTTCCAGTAAATTAGGAAACTTCCCCATGTAATCATCTCCGGATGCAGCAAAACTCAGAACCACACTGAATAGATGAGGGACTTCATGGTTTTGAGCACCATGCTCTAACTACCCATTTGCTACAATGTCTCTCTTGGACCTTTCCTTAATTTTACATTGGCTCTCTTGGTTCTTTCCTTAATTTTAAAGTATGTAACTAGTTAATTAGTCTATCTGTTCTTCTGTCTAGCTTCACATTACATTTTAATAAATTTGAATTTTGGGCATTTTATTACTTGTCAAATGCTCACTTAATAACTCATTCAGTTAGATTGATCATCTCCCAACCTGGAGGTCCCTAGGTCTGATTCCTGACTTTTTTGGAACAGGTAGAGATTGTTCCTTTACCAGACTTGTGTCCGGGTAGCACAGTGGTTTACACACTCACTTCTTACCAATGTGAACCAGGTTTGATCCATGGATTGTACAGGGCAGTATGTGAGATTGTATTGCTGTTGCCAAGTTGGACATGTGGGGTTTCCTCCCACAGCAAAGACCGCCGCATGCCAACATCAGAGTCATTGAGTTACATTTATTTAAGATGACATAATTTTTTTGTTAATCGTTGTAAAATTAAATAAAGTTTAAACTTTAAATCAGACTTGTGACACAAGAAGTTCAAGTCACGGGCCATATGGATGGGACTTAAACCAAGGTCATGTGTCATGGATAGTCATGGCACATTTCATAACTGTCATTACATTCACATCAGTCTATAGCATAGGTAAAATGTCTGTCCTTTCACCTGTAACTGGTGACATCACCATACAAATGTGTGTCCTTTCACCTATAGCTGGTGACATCACCATACAAATGTGTGTCCTTTCACCTGTAACTGGTGACATCACCATACAAATGTCTGTCCTTTCACCTGTAACTGGTGACATCACCATACAAATGTGTGTCCTTTCACCTATAGCTGGTGACATCAACATACAAATGTGTGTCCTTTCACCTATAGCTGGTGACATCACCATACAAATGTGTGAACTTTCACTTATAACTGGTGACATCACCATATAAATGTGTGTCCTTTCACCTATAGCTGTTGACATCACCATACAAATGTGTCCTTTCACCTATAGTTGTTGATATCACCATACAAATGTGTGTCCTTTCACCTATAGCTGGTGACATCACCATACAAATGTGTGAACTTTCACTTATAACTGGTGACATCACCATACAAATGTGTATTTTCACCTATAGCTGGTGACATCACCATACAAATGTGTGAACTTTCACTTATAACTGGTGACCTCACCATACAAATGTGTGTCCTTTCACCTATAGTTGTTGATATCACCATACAAATGTGTGAATTTTCACCTATAGCTGTTGACATCACCATACAAATGTGTGTCATTTCACTTATAGCTGTTGACATCACCATACAAATGTATGAACTTTCACCTATAACTGGTGACATCACCATATAAATGTGTCCTTTCACCTATAGCTGGTGACATCACCATACAAATGTATGTCCTTTCTTCTATAGTTGTTGATATCATCATACAAATGTGTGAACTTTCACCTATAGCTGGTGACATCACCATACAAATTTGTGGACTTTCACCTATAGCTGGTGACATCACCATACAAATGTGTGTCCTTTCACCTATGGGTGTGGTCCTGTGGGGATGGGGCAACAAGCTAAAAATTGAGTTGCATGAAATATGACTGCTCTATCACAAGGATAGCATGTTGGTCAATATTTCACAGATTCTTGTGGTCAGTTGTTAAATCATTCTATGGACAATATGTCGTATACACATTAAATATATCCCTTTACTATACCATATGTGTTTAGTTTTTCTATATAATCACAGTTTCCTATAAAATTCCCTGTATAACAATTAGTCAGTTTCTGTTTTTAACAAATCCCTAAAAAAAAAACCAAAAATGTAAGATCAAAGCCAATATAATTAGATATGAATTAAGTGATCATCTTAACTCTAATTTTAACATTCAATAGAACAGGTGTCATGCCGACAGTGAAAATAATTAGCAGACGCTGGTCATTTGCATTTAGCTGCGATGTTTATATTTTGTTAAAAAAGTGTGCCTCTTGTAATCAAATTCTAACCACATGTCTCTAATACAAAGCCGTCCATTACTAGAGCCTCCTTACTCTATGCACATGAAACAAACAGATTATCATAAACACGGCAGCCGATAGCTATGGCCAGCCCTTGTCAAGTTTTTCATTCATAAACAGCTACTTAACCATTCAAGCAAGTCTCCCTCTATTCCTATAGGCTATCTACCTTTCTTGTTTAAATACAGAACATATCACTCAATTAGGTATTGTACGAACATTGTACAGACTCTGTGATCACATGTCTAAACTAAAGGTGTTAACATTTTTGTCTGTCCTCATTCCGTTTCGGGACAATAACAAAAGCAGCTGATTCAACTGATTTGCTTGGATATTAATATTTTTGTTTATAACATTCTGTTTCTGTTTTTTGGGGGGAATATTTGACATATTTTCTTATTATAAGACTGGAGATTTATAAATAGTACAAAACTTCGAGGATTTGAAGGAAAGTAACATTGGACTTGTGCTCTCTCAGATACTCCGGCAAGGTTTGTTTACATTTCTATACACTTAATAATATTATCACTCTCTACCTGTCTTTTAAATAGTATAATTTTGTTTGGTTTTCTAATTTGTGTATAATTACATAAATGATGCATTTTGTTAGATAATTATCAGAAATATGTTTTCCTTGTGTATTCATTTGACAGTTATATAGGTTTTGTGTAACAGTCTTTAACCAGAAGGCCCAGGCATGATTTTGCCTAGAGCGTCACTTCTTCATACTAGGTTCTTTCACCGCCTGTAACCAGTTCGCTCCCCTTTGTATCTAGTGGTATATCAAAATGTCCTATGTGGACCGTTAGAGTCCATCTGATGTAGTAGATAAAATTTTGTAGTCATACATGTATGTGTATACACAGTTTATGTACTGTACCAAAGTAAAACTATTATATGCAACCCTGCAATCACTGCTGTTCCATTTGGGATGAGGGAGGAGAGGTAACTTACAGCATTGGCGTCAGAAGCAAATTGAAAGTGGGGGGGGGGGCTAAACCAACTTAAAACACACACACACACGCAAGAAACCTTTGGGGGCTAAGCCCCAATTTTCTACACCTATGTCTATCTTTGCAAAAAAAGTGTGGGGCTAAGCCCCCCTAGCCCCCCGGTTCCGACGCCTATGTACAGTAATTTGGGTTGAGATGGCAAGATGTCCATTTCTGAGGGGATTCATTTCTTCAGCTCACAGCTATTAATTTAAGATATACACAATCCCCTCATTCAACCCACACAAGGCCTGTTAGTGTGTACATACAAATATATACATGTCTGTAAAAGATATCGGTTAAAAATGTTCGAAAGTTAATAGACCACCAAGCCATTCCAGATAGACTCAATTATTATTAAACATAATTTTAAAATCTGGCATGCTCGATACATTTAGGAATTATAGATTAATATGTCAGCTTTGAGGAGGAGTAATTGATGGTAAACTTAGAGATATTGACAGGTGAAATCGGATATCAGCCACACACTATACAAGTAAATCCAGTCTCCGCAAACAATAGTTTACAGTCCTGGTCTTTTTGTACTGGTGGAAATAATTAGGTGACGGTGGAGTTTTATGAATGTAATGCTGACATTTGGACAAATATTTTGTTTGTTGGCATATCTATATATAGCTGTAATACTGGCTTTTTATTGATATATATATATATATATATATATATATATACATATGTCTGTAGGTAGTCTGGTCTGGAAGGCCTTTGAAATCCAAAAGATCAGAAAATGTTGTATCATGGTAAAAAAATTTATATTTTGTCACATGGTGGCGACCAGGTTGTAATGGTGGAGAAGGGATTCAGGTTATGTCATATGTAACCAAATACATGTTGTACACATGTTTTATGGGATTTCCTAAAAAGAACTTTGTTCTTTAGGTTATACAATGGAAAATATATTAGTGGAGGGGAGTAGTTAGAAACTTTGAGACATAATATAAATTCACTCATTAAATTGCTTATTGCCTCATACAGTGACATTGATTTTTTGATTTTATATAAAATTCCTAACATACACACAATATTTTAAAAACTGGGCAATGTCTCTTAGACCAGCTGTTCAAACAGTGAACCAATTCTGAGCCATCAACATCAATTATACATACAATGTACATATAAAATAGATCCTGTCTTGAAGACCACCACTACTGCCACCAAACTGTGGTCTGAAAAGACAGGCGGTCTCATAAATGAGGTTTTATTTACAGGGTTGTTTAACTACAGTGAATCCGGTTTTATTCCTGAGAATTTTATTTTCGCTTAATTTCGCAAGAGCTCTAGATCTTGCTCACGAAAATGAAATTATCGCGTAACGAAGCATGATAATAGTATGATGAAATGGGCATACAAAATTCGAAATTGTGTATTGCAAAAATAAAGTCCCACGAAAATTTCCAGATTTATAGTAAATGGTTTTTAGAATGTGGTCTTACAAGACGGGTTGCGCTGTAGAATCCATTTCAGTAAATACCAGACTTGCCTAATGATATTTAATCATGTCACATTTCCCTTTTGTGCTACCATTCTATATACATGTAATATCAAACTCTTTTTAAGTGAAGACATGTCACCACCTTTATAATATCAAATTAGATCAGAGTAAATGCTGGTCGTGTAAAAGGGGTGGTTCTGTACCCGTTTAAAGCCACTGCGTAAATTATAAGGCCTAGTTGTACAACCAAATTTTCATCCCTAAACCAATTATTAATTGTATTCTTGAATAACGTAGTAGAGAAATATCAGAATCATTGTGATATACTGAACCTTGTCGAGGAAGAAAACAATTGAGAGTGAATTTCAGAGATCAAGAATCTCGTTTATATTTCCTATTGTAGTTACAAGTATACATGACTTTGTCAATGTCTCTATTTTATTTTTATCCCGGAAGGAAATCTATGAGAAATTAATTGATACAAGTTAAATCAGGATAAACACGGGTCATAGATTTCTAAGGTGTAGAACAAGGTTAGCCATTGTCAGGTATGTATTTGAAATCTCTCTGAATGAAAACAAAATGTATAAGACTGATTTATAGTGGAAGGTTTGTCCTGTTGTGCAATGACTTGTATGTTAGAGCTCTTGATTCGATCGTTACTCCTCCTGCACAATGGCCGATGGCCGATGATGGCAGTTTGAACGTAAGAGTAAGTTAAGACTCTGGGTTGTGTTGGGGTCTTTGAGAGACTGTTAAAAAGAAAGAGTTGTTAATGTGACAAAGCTGCAGCAAGTTTTAAACTTACTCGGAGTTTTTCCTACCTCCTTAATTCTGGGTCCAGGGTGCAAAAATTGGGAAAATATACGAAATTATTACAAAAACAGAAAAACTTAAATAGATACATTTGTTTGATAAATAATTTATTCTTTATTTTGAAATTCCAAATTGGAGAAAATTCAAGCCATTTTGGTATTGGGGATGAGTCCTGTAACCTGACCCAAAAATGACCTATGAATATCCCTTATACTTAGTGAGATCATGGTGTTTGATTATTGCGATTATGAGAGCAAAGCAGGGTCACAGAGAGCTAGTAGAATTTTTGTTCAGTGTAAGGAGAGCAGTCAGTCCATCTGTCATCTTGTAAAGGTGACGTCTTCCTGTTCATATTACTGTATACCACATGTTCATACTTGTAACTGTTTGCAGTAAGTCAGATCTGCAGATCATAATGGACTCTTCCAAACAATAGAGTGGCTGCCATAGGCAAGTGGTTAGGCCATCACGCTTTAGACTATGAAGTCTCTCAACATTTGTCAGTGTAGGTTTAAATCCCGCTGGAACCACAGCTAATTTTGTGAGAAATTTTGCCAGAATATTTGTTAAAGGCCAGTGGTTACTTCCTGGGTACATTGCACGCAAGTTCTATCCTCCACCATATAACTGAAAAATAATTGGGTGTGGTTGTTTAGGCTTGAACCTTCTCTAAATAGAGGGGAGAGGATTTGTTGTTTAACAATTTGCCCACGGAGGCCCTGTCATATTGTTTGTGAATCATGATGAAAATCGTTGCTCCTCTGAAAAAAAGACACTTCAGAAATTTTCAAAAATAGTTTGTGTACATTTTTCTTCTTCTTTGTTGATGGGAAAATCATAAATTTGATCCAATGATTTTGATGTGAAGGAGGAGAAATAATTTAAATGATTTTTTTAGTCAGAAGCCTCTGGAATGTTTACAAACAACTTATATAATGAAAATGATAAAACAAATGTTGAGCTTCGATACTTGCTCGAGTCTGACTTCTGACCGAGATGTTTTAAGATTACAAGACAGATATTGACTGTTTGTTTTGATTTTAAACATGAGTTTATGTGTACATGTTTATCTATACATACTTTTATAGTTTTATTAAAAACATATTCACTATTTCTTAACTTGATCACCCCTAAAGACACATTTGGACTTGTCTAAGCCATTGATTTACAGAAGAGTCCATTGTTTTTCAGGGGTTGATGTGTTAATTCATAGTTTATCAACACCGTCAATATAGGGAATATTAGCACCTCAAATTATTTCCCCCTTAACAGTTCATGTAGGACTTGATTTTCATTGCCTAAACAGTTGACCAATAAAACTGTGACACCAGAATTTGAACTTGGAACACAAGCCTAGGGTCAACCATTATCAACATTTTAACTTGCCCTTAAGTGTGGATAGTCTGGACATCTTGTCTGATTGCAAATATCTCTTGTCTAAGAATGGAGTGCATCATTGAAAGTTATTGTTTTGTAAACTGTGTTACATGTCTTCAGGAGTTGTTGTATACCTCCAGGGGTTGAAAATTATCTTTCAGCTGCTTGGGTCCAGGACTTTTCATTAATCTTTGCCTTGGTCCGGTCCTCCATCATCTGGGTCCAATCACAATATCTACATTTATAGTTCAGCCTGACAGAATAGACATTTACTGATTCAGAGCTGTTAGGTCTTCAAATTCACATGGCTGGAAAATGACAGGACCTGAAAGTAAAATATTTAGGTCCCAGACCTCAGACTTACACAAGTGGAAAATGACAGGACCTGAAAGTATAATATGTAGGTCCCAGACCTCAGACTTACACAAGTGGAATATGACCAGACCTGAAAGTAAAATATTTACGTCCCAGACCTCAGACTTACACAAGTGGAATATGACCAGACCTGAAAGTATAATATGTAGGTCCCAGACCTAGACCTTGCTAAGTAGGTTATATTAATATCAAGAGTGATCTATTACTTATATAGCATTCATTAATTTTGACAGATCTTTCTAAATTATGTGAAAAATGGATATTTTCCTTTTTTGAAATCAGTATATTTTTTGACTACATTTTTTTGTTTTGGGAGTTTTAGGTCCTATGTGTCCTCTTGGACAAGTGCTTTTGACTGCTTAATGGACTGATACTGGATAATTAGACAACTGTGTTTTAGCTCTTCACAAGCATAATGTTAAAGTTTATTTATACTGACCAATCAGATGATAGGACAAATGTGTTGAGCCCTTCATAAGCATCATAATAAAATATATTTATAGTGATCAACCAGATCATAGGGCAAGTGTGTTGAGCCCTTCATACTGACCAATCAGATGATAGGACAAGTGTACTGAGCCCTCCACAGGCATCATGATAAAGTCTTTTTATACTGACCAATTAGATTATAGGGCAAGTGTGTTGAGCCCTTCATACTGACCAGTCAGATGATAGCACAAGTGTACTGAGCCCTCCACAGGCCTCATGATAAAGTCTATTTATACTGACCAATTAGATTATAGGACAAATATGTTGGGCCCTTCACATGTATCATGGTAACGTTTATTTATACTGACCAATCAGATGATAGGACAAGTGTGTTTAGCCCTTCACAAGCATCATGTACTGACCAATTCTCTTAAGAAGTGAAAAATATGTTGTAAAGAAAGCTTTTTAATAATTAGGAAATACAAGTGCAATAGGGTCTTTGTGGCATTATCCTTACTGTTGATATAACTATGAAGCTTTTTTTTACACTCGGCTATCTTGGGAAATCATTTTTATGGATTATTCTCGGATGTGTTTATTTCTAGTTGATATTACAAGCATTGTTCCTCCCTTCTACATGAGGATTCACATTTATCACTGCCAGGCTTTCTCCAGTAACAAATGTTGATCTCACCCCAGGGCGACATAACTCCTGATATTGGTAATATTTTAAAATCATCTCTGAATAAATGACACCTACCGGTATTACAATGATTCGTGATGAGGATGGTATAAAAGCGAGCTGATATAATAACATTGTCACATTTACCACTGAGGTTTTTACATATTGTATTGGAACTGAAAAAAAATTTGTGTCATTAAACTTATATGAAAATGTCACCACCAGTTAATTCATCAGCCCCTGAAAAACAATGGATTCTTCTGTAAATCAATGACTTGGACCAGTCCAAATTTGTCTTTAGGGGTGAATGAGTTTAAGGTGAGTTTCCACACACATGAACCAGTGTCATGGAATTATGTTAACAAGAGGAGCCTCCATGTCAGAGTGAGAGCATCGCGCTTTAAACCATGAAGTCTATCATATCTAGTCAGCATTAGTTCGAGTCTCTCTGGAACCTAAGCTGATTTTGTGAGAAAGTTTGCCAACACTTTTTTTTCGGGGATTCATTGTAACTGGATTCTCTCCTCTGAAAATCTGGATGCCATCTTATAAATGAAAATTTTTGAGTGGGATGTAAAACACCATTCAAAATTCAAATTCAGTGCAGTGCTGAATCTTTAATTATATATTTTATATACTTACTATAATGTGGAAAATCAGCTCCTGGCTTTTAATATTTTTATGTTGACATCTTGACAAATCAGCAGTCACTTAAAAATCCTGGGTCCCATTTGGATTTGAACCAGAAACTACAATGTCCAGGATGATTAACCGATGCTATCTACCTGTAACTTCATAGATACATGATGGGAACATTCTCTCATGATAGTTAGAAGTTATTGCAACAGTTAGTATTTGTTTCTATTTGTTGAACTGTAATATAATTAACTGTACGGACTAGATTTTATTTCTTTTCTTATATACATTGTGTTGTTTACTTTTTGCTCATTGAAAATTCATTTTCAATTTGCTCTAGAATGTTGTTTCTAAAGAAATTAAATTTAACTACGTAAATCTACCAAAAAAAAACCCCCAAAAACGAAGATATGATGTATAATATTATGCCGTAATTTCAAAAACAAAACAAAAATCTAATTGAAATTGTTTTCCTAGATTTATTATGTTCGATATTTCGGTTATCCCAGACAAAAGCACTGTTGTTAAATGTTTATGTCTGAACAACCGACATGTTCTACTGTCTGAAAGATAATATAATTTCTTTTTTCTGGATTAACCGAAATATCGAACATAATGAATCTAGAAAAACGATTTCAATTATATTTTTGTTTTGTTTTTGAATTTACGGCATTATATTATATCTGTCTTATAATCTGTCAATGGATGGTCTAAGTGAACAGGTAGGTAGGTAGGTGTCAAAAATTTAGGTTACGAAATATTTGTACATTTAGAAATTTGATATGAGACCATTTAATGATGAATGAGTTTGTTCGTATCGCACTCAACATTCAAGATTCAGACCATATTTTCCTAGTACTAATTATTTCTATATTGGTTTGAGAGATTTTTTATGCATTTTACCTCTGTTTCTAGTTTAAAAGATATTTACACATTCATGAAGTAGAACCTATCACTGAGAACTTATATTGTACATTCTACTCATCCTACCCTTAAGATCAATGGACTCTCTTACACATCAATGGCATGAGCCAGTTCCACTACATCTTAAGGGTTGGACAAGTTGTTATACATGTATATACATCAGACATTGTCATCTTCAAATTCAGTTCTAACTTGCAACAGATGGCAAGGCTATTTCAAGATTTTACGTTTAAAATTAAATTGATTGAGGAGATAAACTTTCTGTTAAATTTTTGTTAAATGTTTGAGAGATGAGAGTTAACAATTATATGGTATGACCCATATCAACTTAATTAGCACTGAATTTTAAATTTACAGTTTTATATGGCTTTTATCCTGCAGCAGCAAAACAAGTCCAATTTTTGGTGCGTGACTTTTTCATTATGTAAATAAAAAATATATAAAATGATTGCACTTACAAAGTCTGCATGCTTTAGTGAACAAAATTGAGGGTTCTTTTTATAGATAAAATTTAAATATTCTTCAGCTTCACACTAACGACTCAGAGTGTGTGTGTGTATGAAGGTGATACCTAACAGCTGTTAAACATATTTTGTCATATCATTAAAACTTAAATTTAGTCTATTTTTTTTTCTTTTTAAGTACATTTACATTCTTTATCTGTTTGTTTAAACTCTGTTTTTGTCCCGCCAAGACTTTGTCTCTTAAATGAAGATGTTACTAACAATATCTAAAGTGTTAGAAAGTTACATAGGGAATTCTTTAATTTAACAGTTTTCAAAATTACCAGGGATATCTTTTTCAAATCACATGCTAAAAAATTTTTACTTAAACTTCTGTTAACAAGGTTTGGCATAGGAACAGTTGCTCTCTGATCTACAGAAGTCTTAGATATTTACCTGGTTTGTGATTTGAACCCAGGCCCCCTTGTTTGACAGATGCTCGTTATTGAGATGCAGTGAAAGGTTTTATGTATTTTGCTAATTAACTATAAAGATTCAGTTAGGGCACATACGGTGACATGCCAAAATTGATGCATCTTTTAATTTTTCTTTATATATTTCATATACATTGTAAAACCATATTTTTAAAAATATATATAAAAAGTCAATTTCCATTCAATTTCAACACAATTTTCAGTATTTATCATTAATGTTTTAAAGTTTCTGTGTTTGTTTTGTCATGAATTGTTATTGTTTTGTTTTATAGTAATGATGAGTTTTGCAGAATACAAAGTTTTAATTTTTTAATATGTTTAAATAGGGATTTTTAACATAAAGAATTCAATTTTATGGTTAAGTTGCTGAATCTTGAAAACAGAAAATTTGCACATTATGAGCAAATACACAATGGGAATCTTAGATATTCTGAGTTTTTGTTGTAATTTTCATCAAAATTGATTTAGAAATGACTCCATGAACATTTTGAAAAATTGTGGATTTATAGGAAATATATGGGGGGATGTTGCATCAATTTTGGCATATCGCTGTATAGAAAGATATAATTTTGGTGAACGTTATATATGTGTATAATTATTACATGCACATGTGTACCATATAAACTTCTTACACAAAACAGTTTCAATGCATGAATTATTCCATGAAAATAGTTCTTGTCATGTTTTTGATTGTCACAAAAAAAAGCCATACAAATGTATGTCACTATATATACCCTGCATAAAGTGAAAGCACTGCAAAATTACCTGTCATTGACAGTGATGAATGTACATAGATAATATCAATTATTATCTGGGTGTATTCTAATTTTTGGGTAATTCAACCCGAAACACCTTTGATTTGAACTGGGGGTCAATGTTTACATTAAGTTTTATTTGTACAAAACAGAGTCAGTGATCCTATGATCTATCTATTGTAATGTGAATGCTTCGCATTGCATTGCCTTTGTTCTGAGAGCATGAGAAACTTACGATTCCATGATTCTGTTCAATATCAGTTTACGTCATATGCTGAAAACATTAAGTATCACATGAGAGTGAAAGACCGTGGTATGCAAATGATACATAATTCTGTGAGACTTGGTTTTGTTGTTCTGACAGTGTGGAAATAAAAAATAAAAAAGGCATATAAAAAACCGACAAAATTTTATCTGAATCCACACATTGGTATGTTTTGTAATAGATTTATTGTTACGTCTTGTGTAATATGCTTGAAATTATATAGAAATGCAGGAATAATACATTTCCTGCTTTATAATAGGCTTTTCTCCTTTCTTGCATGAAAATTAGACATGTGTTTGCAGATCCTTGGAATCTCAGATTTTGTGTTTATTTACTGTTGTTTTATTTCCTGCCAAGGTTTTTTCATTTATGTGGAACATCACCAGTTACAAGAAAAGTGCCACAAACTTTGACCAGTTCTATGGACTTTTGCTATTTCAGGGATTTTCTTTACCTCCAAAATGGTTTATTTATTATGAATTGTTACTAAACGTTCGTCAATTTAAAAAGCAAAAATATACAATAAAAGTCTGATTTGGAAAAAAAAAAGATTTAAAACTAGCTACTACTTGATACTAAAACAGTTGATGGATGTGGCATATGGTAGAACACAACTAAAAACAAACAAAAAACCAAGAACCAAAAAAATCGTGCACAAGTATTGATAACAATTCTAGCTTCAATTTATGGCATGTACCAAATAAAAAATAAGACTTGTTAAAGTCAACTTAGGTGTTGGCATGATAAGATACTGTGTGTTAGCTGGAATGTGACTACAAGTATTACATTTTATACATACCTACCTTTGTGGTATATCAGCTAGAGATACAACATTATGGGGGCGATGGAATTCTCATCAGAGCTTTTAAAATGTTACAACCATCAAAACAAGTATCAAAAATTGTTTTCATTTTAACATATCAACCTCTCCTAGAGAACAATGAAATCTTCTGATCATCAATGACAGAGTCCAGTCCCATTCAGTCTTAGGGGTAAAGGGATACTGATAGGTATGAACTCTAATATAATTTTAAATATTGTACACACGCGTGTGTATAGTAGAACCTGTCTTGAGACCTTCGTCATAGACAACCACCTGTCTACTGAGACCACTGTCATAGGAAAGCACCTGTCTCTTGAGACCAACCACTTGCCTTTTGAGACCTTCACAGAAAACCACCTGTCTCTTGAGGCCTTCATCATAGAAAACCACCTGTCTCTTGAGGCCTTCATCATAGAAAACCACCTGTCTCTTGAGGCCTTCATCATAGAAAACCACCTGTCTCTTGAGACCAACCACTTGCCTTTTGAGATCATAGAAAACCACCTGTCTCTTGAGACCTTCATCATAGAAAACCACCTGTCTCCTGTAACCACATTCTAAAAACCACTTAGTTAAATAATCCTTTGAATAAATATTTTTTTGAGAGACCACATTTTAGTGGCAGAATGGATGTTTTCTAAAGCCAGGTCCTGTATTAAAGATTTTAATTATTCTTCAGTTTTTTGTTTGAGAACAGTAATTTTAGATGACAGTGTAGCAATGTGCCTATAATCTTATTGTCTTGAAATTTTGATGGAATTCTGAGCATTTAGATATCACTTAAGTGTGTTTGGAGTGATGTCATGCTCTATGAGTGTGGAGTGTGTACACCTGATAAAATTACAAACAAACATGTGTTAAGTCAAAATACAAGATAAAGTTACAGATGAACAAATAAAATACAAAAATACTTCTAATGTTTTAGAGAAAAGATACAGAGTAAATCTTCTGATGATATATCTAGAAGACAGAGGAGGAGATATTCTAGATTCTGCTAGCTCAGATTTTGTTATTTCACACAAAATTTGAATACTTACTATACACTTTGTCTGATGGCACCTGGCACATGTTCACAAGTTTTTATTGCATTCTGATACCATGACTTTAACATCTTTAATGCACAGCTGATATTTCTTCAAATTAATTTGATAAAAGTTAAATGTGCATGTTTTTCATATGTGTGTTCTATTGCTGATTTTATCCAACTATCAGCAATTGTTTGTGTCCAGTTTTTAATTGGTGCAGGATAAAATCCAGTTTCAATGTACTTGGGAAAATGGCCACAAATCTTCTGCAAGGACACTGACAAAGTTCTTAACATGATCAGGGTTTGTGTGCATGTATCACATCAATCAAGCATATACATGTAGGTGAAGTGTGAAAGCATTGCTTATCTATCTGTTTGTTTTCTCATTGTGTAAAATTACACACACAAATTACCCAAAACTCACTCTCTCTCTCTCTCTCTCTCTCTCTCTCTCTCTCTCTCTCTCTCTCTCTCTCTCTCTCTCTCTCTCTCTCGCTCTCTCTCTCTCTCTCTCTCTCTCTCTCTCTCTCTCTCTCTCTCTCTCTCTCTCTCTCTCTCTCTCTCTCTCTCTCTCTCTCTCTCTCTCTCTCTCTCTCTCTCTCTCTCTCTCTCTCTCTCTCTCTCTCTCTCTCTCTCTCTCATATACATTTGCCTCACTTAATCTGAATATTAACCTAGCTTAGACTGCTATATCAATTATCTATGTTAATCAGCTCAATGCTGAATTTATTATTGATATGTAAAAAAAATGATGACATGTTTTCAAATCTTCAGAACTTGAAAACTATGCATTGAATATCAACCTTCCTCTCTCACATCCATATAAGATTTCTCTCACTTCAACTGGCAGCCTTTTAGTTTCCAGTGTAAATTTGTGAAACATCCACATTTAATCTTGGAGGAATGTCTCAGAAAAAATCCAAACAATTTTCAAAAGAAACAGTAAATCTAATGGGTTAATTTGTTTAGATGTTGTTTATATTTTCATGGTCATGAAAACTCTTGACACTAATGATAACCTCTGGTTTGTTTCTGTGTGTTTACATTTTACAGGGATTATGCACCATTAAAAAAAAATCAAGTAGATCTTATCTTGGATTTTTTGAATTTTGAATCAAATTTGGTATTAGACTTTAGAATAGAAGAAAGTAATTTGAAAATACAAGAAAAACCGATAAAAAAAAGAAATCTAATGAATGTGACCTAAATACTACTTACTCTCAGTGTGTCAAAATAAAAAGCAGCTTAAATCATGTAGGCTACTGATATATCAAATAATACGTAAATGGATTACCCTGAGTCCCCACAGAGATCAGAAACTAATTTATTCTGTGTTTAAAAAATAATATAACAGCATCATAAATTTTTCCTGAAATTTATTAAAAACAAATTTGACATAATATATATTTCAAATGTTGCATGTCGATTCAGAAATGAAGCGGACCATATCCGACAATGTGAATACCATTTACATCAAAGACTATGCATCAATAATTATAGTAAATGTGTATTTATACAAATTTGATTTAAAAAGGAAATATTTATCAGATAAACTTTTTAAAATTAAAATCTGTGAATCTATAAATTTTAAAACGGTGCTATAAATCACATATTTTATTCTCCATAAAATTGATTACTCAAAATGTTTGAATAATTAGTTTAAAAGAGTACAGCCAAATGTATTGCCTTGCGTTATAATACTGGGACAAACACCAAATATTTAAATATTTAAATGTCTTTAGATATTTCTTACAACAAAAGTTTTCAATGTTAACCACTACTTAACATTAGCCATGTTTTTTTGTTGTTTTTTTTTTAATTTATTTTCCTTTTTTACTACTTTGATAATAATATACAATTACAAAAAGAGATATATACTGAGGCAAAAAAGATTCTTGAATTCCTATATATTTTGTGACAATTGCTTCAGAAATTCAAGTTTGGCACTTTTTCACTTGCAATTGATTAAATCATCCTTATCAATTATATATGCATACCACACTGGACCTGATCTTATTTTCACAAAATATATAGGAATATAAGACTTTTTATGCCTGTGTATAGCTCTTATATGTTATTGTACATGTATATCAAGTACAGGTAGTAAAAGTAGAAACAATCAAAATATTTTTTTGGTAGCACAGCTAGTGCCGCTTTAAATAAATGTTTTAAATTACAGTTACTGTGTTGTGTCACGCCATACATGTATGGCTTAGGAGTCACTTGTGCCATCTTTCTTCCTAAGTAAATTGAATCAACGCTTTTTCCCCATTTTGCAATCTTGCAGGGGTAAATCATGTACATGTATCTTCTTTCTTGTATTGATGTTGTCTTTCAAGGTTTGATGTTAGTTGATTTGTATCATTCACGATTTTCAAGAAAATTGAAATAATGAAAATCGCAAATTATCTGGCGGACATGCATATTGAATTGGACACTAACTTAACGAGGTTGACGCCACTTTGTAATAATGAAATGCCTATATATTGTGAAATATAGAGTATTATTTTTTTATTTTGGCGTGCTTATATCACAAAATCAATTTCATTTGCATCTGTTTGTCTGTTTCAGTGGAAATCAGCTTTACCATGTAGCTGATATCACATTCCAATTAAACAAAAAATATTACAGAAATATTTTGAGAAAGATACAATGAAAACTTTCCTAAAGACCACCTCACATTTCAGACCAAAAGTTTTCAGTGCTTGATAAATATCTAATAAAAACGGAACCCATCTTAAGAGATCACCTCACTAATCAGACCACTTTGAATCAGTCAGTTAGGTGGTCTAATTAGCAAGGTTCCACTGTAAAACCTCACTAACCAGAACACTTTGAGTCAGTTAGGTGGTCTTAATAATAAAGTTCCACTGTAATACCTCACTAATCAGACCACTTTGAGTCAGTCAGTTAGGTGGTCTTAATAACAAAGTTCCACTGTAACACCTCACTAATCAGACCAGTTTGAGTCAGTCAGTTAGGTGGTCTTAATAACAAGATCCCACTGTAACACCTCACTTATCAGACCAGTATAAGTCAGTCAGTTAGATGGTCTTAAAAGCGAGGCCCCACTGTAATGCCTCCCTAATCAGACCAGTTTGAGTCAGTCAGTTAGGTGGTCTTAATAGTGAGGTTCCACTGTAACACCTCATCAGATCAGTTTGAGTCAGTCAGTTAGGTGGTCTTAATAGTGAGGTTCCACTGTAACACCTCACTTATCAGACCAGTTGAGTCAGTCAGTTAGGTGGTCTTAATAGCGAGGTTCCACTGTAACACCTCATCAGACCAGTTCGAGTCAGTCAGTTAGGTGGTCTTAATAGTGAGGTTCCACTGTAACACCTCACTTATCAGACCAGTTCGAGTCAGTCAGTTAGGTGGTCTTAATAGCAAAGTTTCACTGTATTTTGATTTTGTTCAGACATTTTGTTAAGACCATGGTTTATGATTAGAGTTATATAGTGAGGTGTATTTTTGTATCAGACATTTGGCTGGATATTGTGGCATTTAACATATTACACAAGATTTTGATATGTACACCATTTATACGGCATTTGTGAATGTCTGTGCTATACAAGAACTCAAAAGTAAAAACTTATCTAATGGGTCATCACATTTTGAAATCCTGGTGTCAAAACATGATACTGAAAGAAAAGAATGTATATGACTTTAGGTAATTGATTTATCTTATGTCATTGCAATGGAATGTTTAGAGTTGTAATAAGTACGGAAGGTCTCGTCCTAATAAGCCCACCCAGTCTACCCAGAAAATTTAAACTATCTCATAACAGATTAAAATCTAATTGATATAAAATCATATTGTGTTTTGGTAAAATAAGCCACACAAGAAAATTGATGTTTGTATTATTTAAGATTAAGAGATTTTTCTCTCTAATGAAACCTGAATGAGATAACAGATGATGACAGTTAAAAATTTAAAGACAGGTGGTCTTAATCACTGATATCTGAAGGCAGGTGGTCTGAATCACTGATATCTAAAGACAAGTTGTATAAATCACTGATATCTGAAGAAAGATGGCCTTAATCACTGATATTTGTAGATAGGTGGTATTAATCATTGATATCTGAAGACAGGTGGTATTAATCACTGATATCTGGAGATAGATGCCCTTAATCACTGATATCTGTAGATAAGTGATAGGAATCACTGACATCTGAAGATAGTTGGCCTTAATCAATGATATCTGTAGGTAAATGATATTACAGTAATCACTAATATCTGAAGACAGGTGGTATAACTCACAGATATCTGGAGATAGATGCCCTTAATCACTGATATCTGTAGATAAGTGATAGGAATCACTGACATCTGAAGAAAGTTGGCCTTAATCAATGGTATCTGTAGGTAGGTGTTATTACGGTAATCACTAATATCTGAAGACAGGTGGTATAAATCACAGATATCTGGAGATAGATGGCCTTAATCACTGGTATCTAAAGACAGTTGGTATTAATCACTGATATCTAAAGATAGGTGACTTTAATCACTGATGTCTAGATAGGTGGCATTAATCACTGATATCTGAAGACAGGTGGTCTTAATCACAGATATCTGAAGACAGGTGGTCTAAATCACTGATATCTGAAGACAGATGGTCTAAATCACTGGTATCTGAAGATAGATAGAATAAATCACTGATATCTAAATACAGGTGATATTTTGTTGACAGGAATATCTAAATACAGGTGATATTTTGTTGACATGGATATCTGAAAACAGGTGATATTTTGTTGACATGGGTACATGAATACAGGTTATATTCTATTCACAAGGGTACCTGAATACAGGTGATATTTTGTTAACATGGATATCTTAATACTGGTGTTATTTTGTTGACATGGGTACCTGAATACAGGTGATATTCTGTGGACAGAAATATCTAAATACACGTGATATTCTATTGACAGAGATATAAGTAGAATACAGGTAATATTTTATTGATAGAGATTCTGAAAATTCTTGACATTTTGCCATTTTAAATGTTTTTCTACTGGTTATTTGTTTTCCATATTCAATTTTTTCATTGCACCTCATACCAAAGTAAAGGAGAAGCATTTTACATTAGTTCTGTTCCGAATTCTACCTTCCTTTCCATTTCTTGTTCTGTTTTTTGTTGCAACTACATGTACTTTATTTGAAAATGTTTAAAAACACTTAAAACTACATTTTGCCTGGATTATTTGATAACAACAATATACTGCAGTTTAAATTAAAATCTTCAGCACCTTTAAACCAGGTACTTGCTTTTCCTGACAAAAATGATTTAAGATTTTCAAACAAATTCCATAAACATTTTTTAAATATGCTTACGTTGCTCATTTTACAAAAATTCTCATACATTTTTTCGTGATTTTAAACACCTAATTCAGAATGTGTTTAACATAAATTCAGATAAAATTCTATGTCTGGTTTCAATTTTAAAAGATGATATATACAGATCTGAAAAAAAATGCATAAATTTTCATTCATCATGAACATTTGTAGACTTTAAATTGATAGAAAATGGAATTTTTTCTTTATCAGATAAATCAGAGATAGCTATCAAAATATACTAGCATACAGTTCTTGAGATTCCTGGATAATTTATTGACTGAGAAATTATTATTTGCTGCTAGTTTTATCAGTACAATGTTTTCACTAATTTTATTTCCACCAATTTTACATTGCATAAAATTTAGTGGCATAATTCGGTGATACTTGTATACAATCTAGTGATTTATCTTGGTCCTTTGATAACATTTGTGAAAAACTTCACAATATTTATGATGACCCATACAAATGATGCACCTGAAATGGATAATGAATGGAGTTTGCACTTGTTTATCATTATTATTTATTATTTATTTTTTTTTTTACAGTTTTTACATTCACAATATTATGCACAAAAGAAATCTTCTCAACCATGTCCAGTATTTAAACATAACAGTGTATTTTATCGTATGTAGTAAAAATTAACTGACTACCGGTATATATATAAAAAAAAATGTGACAAATTTGTTCTAATCCTCCTAAGTGTGTATTCGTTATTTTATCCAACTCTGACCATCTTTGTGTGTTGGATTTTAGATGTTGGCATGGTGATCTAATGGTAGATTGTATGGTTCCACTATATTACATTATACAATTACGGACTTTTGTGGTGGTTATATGATGTTCATATCACATAATATTTACAACCACAAAAGTTCATAACTGTTTTATTATATACTCTAGTGACATCCTTTAGATTTGAATTATAACATTTGGTGCTGTTGTTTACACTGCTATTTGAACGTTACACTGTATTCATTTCTTTGAAAAAAAAAATAAAACGAATGAATACAAAATCCCTCATGTTCTGTTGCTTTCCTTTTATTTTTTAAATATTTTACTACCAAATTTTCTCAAATGCATCGTCAGAAACAAATGCAAAAAACTGTGTTATTTCGTTAGGCATATTATATACATTTTCGTGACCGCAGACACACGTTTGTTGACAGCGATTTGTTTACCTGTCATATCCA
The DNA here is from genome assembly GCA_030159075.1 of Atrina japonica. Lineage (NCBI taxonomy): Eukaryota > Metazoa > Mollusca > Bivalvia > Pterioida > Pinnidae > Atrina > Atrina japonica. The sequence continues at coordinate 994,721 of BROG01000168.1, forward strand.
CTGTACTGCGCATGCAGAATACAAAACCAGAGAGGATTCCCTCATGATTATTTTCGGAAATTGATGTACATGTAGCATGGAAAATCAGTGTACATGATCTGTTGTAAACTAGTCACATGTTAAAGCGGTTTAGCCAATAGAAATGACTGTATACATAAAGTATATAATAATTATATAGATGTTGGCATGACAACCTGATGGTAGATAATTATACATATAGATGTTGGCATGACAACCTGATGGTAGATTGTGTGGTTCTACTTATTACATTATAGATGTTGGCATGGCAACCTGATGGTACAATGTAGATTGTATGGTTCCACTACATTACACTTTGGATGTTGGCATTACAATAAAGTCATTGTTGTTTGTGTACAAGAGACCAGTTTGTGATCATGTATTATAGATATAAAGATAAGAGGATTCTTTGTTTATCAGTGGCCCAGTGTATATTTACTATCAGTTTGTAGACGTAAAAATATTAGGTTAAAAGAAATATTATAAAAAAACATTTATGAAGTTGCCACTTCAGGTAAATATCAAGGAGTTATCCAATTAACATATAGAGTATAGTTAATGTATGTTGACAGTTGAGTCTGCACAATGTACTTAATTCATCAACCCTTGAAAAACAATGGACTTTTCTGTAAATCAGTGACTTAGACCAGTCCAAATGTGTCTTTGGTGATGAATGGGCTAAAGTGAAAAAGAGCAGATTTATTGTTTGTTTTGTTCTAGTTTTACATATATTCAAGGTGTCCCCATAAATCAACTTTCAAAGATCTGAATATTTTCATTGCAATATGCCCAAATTACCTTTATCTTGATTTGATAAATGAACTTGGTTTGCACAAGCATGTTTCTCAAATTACCTGTTTGTGGCCTTATTTAATTGAGGTGATAGTTATGAAACGAGACATGTGGTTTGTTGTTTTCCAACCTGGCGACCTTTGCACATGCCACAATGTGTATGTCATATAGAATAAATTTGGTGTTTTAAGAGCAGATTGGTTTGAAATGTTTAATCCTGGCCACCGAGTGATCAAGTGGTTAGAGCATTATGCTTTATATGTCATGAAATGGCTCACTTCTCGTTAGCATGGGTTCAAACCTCACCCGAATATCAGCTGATTATGTTAGGAAATTTGCCCAGGTTTACTTTCCGGAGGTCTGTAGTCCTTTCCTAGGTTTATTCTTACCAGAATTTTTTCTCCATTGTTTAAAACTGACTTCCACTGTGTTACATAGTTATTGTTGAATGTAGCATAAAATGCCAATGAAACGATGAAAAATTAAATATTTTTTCTGAAATGTTTAGGTAGTTCTTCAGTTAATTAGATGTACATGTATGTCACCTATTCAGGTTTTGTGAAATGTTTCAGCCAATCTAATTGTATATTTCCTACCCCAGAGAGAGAGAGAGAGAGAGAGAGAGAGAGACAAACAGAATTTACAGACAGACAGAGAGAATGAACTATTACATTTACAGTGAATCATGTTTAAAGATAAAACCTGGATATGTGATTGGAAACAAATATACATTGATCTGTGAAGTTTCACAAATTTTGACTTTTGTCATGACAGATATTTTCTTTATTGTGTGTAGATTTTATGATGAGTCAAACTTCAAAGCACCACCTAGAAAAGTTCAAAATATTGAATGGTAACAGAGAATCATAGATTTTTAATTTCAGATGTTGTATTAGGTGTATTTGACGGCTTTGAAACCATAAACATGTAAGAAAATTCATGATCTCTAATTTTTAGTGCTAAAATTAACTTAATTTTCATTAAATTAAAACATTGAGTGTTTATGGGGAGAAGAATTGTCATTGGGTGCTTTCAATATGTATATAAATGTTTATATATAAATGTGCCCAAAAATTTATGCAAAACATTGAGAAATTTGACTCATGAAAGTTTGAATTATATATTGTTTATAAGTAGTGATAAATAACAAAAAATTTTCAGGACTTTGTCAGTGGTTTGAAACATAAAGAAATTTGTATTGTATTTCGACTCACCGGAGTTCTACAGTATATAAATGTACAATAGTATGATTGACGATTTTCCTAGGCCATTTTTTTGCAAAAATGGCTTATATTTTCCCCAAAATATGCGAAAATTCCCAATTTATAATTTCCAGTATTGAAGTATTTTCAAAGAAATATCACATACATTTACTTAAATTTTTGTATATTTTCCCAATTTCTCCGAACCCTGGACCCAGAATTTTGGAGGTAGGAAAATCCCTGACCATAACTTTAAAACTGTAAATTAGTGTATTTTGAATGTGTCCAAATAAAAGGCAAGACAGCCAAATAATTATTTTGTAGAATACGTGTGATTAATAGGAACAAAGCTGTTATAAGTTATTTGTATTCTTTGTTTGTTTAAAGTCATCAGTAAACAGTAACGTGTGGATCATTATGTTCTTAATTGCCTTGATACACTCATTACCAAGACCGATACTTCACATTGACAAAAAACTAAATGATGAAAATGAACAAAGAAAACAATTATACATTTATTTCAAAGGTAAAGAAAATCAATGTTAGATGGAAACAGATGAATCTCAGATTCTGGATATTGTGATCAGATATCATTAATTATTATCAGTTTTGTGTTTGGCAAGTCTGACATGCAAGATTTACGAGATATGATCTAAAGATGTTGGAAATCCCTGCATTTTGTCAATAATTCCTTGTGTCTTTTTACACTTCTCCACATTGTTAATAGATTCCCCATACTGTAACTATATCACAGGCGATGTAGTTAATCTGAAACCAAATATCTCTCATTGTTCAGTCTGTATTCAGTATATTTGTTGTACATGGAGGTAGAGGATATTATCCATTTCACATACATTATACAGGCAGATTTGTTCAAGAGTAGAAGAGGGATGAGTTAGGATTATGAGAAAGTAATGAGATTCAATGTCATATCTATCCTTTAGAGAGTAGAGGAGTTAAGGGGAAGCGAAAGTAAAGAGAATCGGTCATATCTATCCATTATAGAGTAGAGGAGGAAATTAAGGGGGAGAGAAAGTAAAGAAAAACTGTCATATCTATCCATTAGAGAGTAGAGGACGGAGTTAGGGGGAAGAGAAAGTAAAGAGATTCTGTCATATCTATCCTTTAGAGAGTAGAGGGTAGAGCTAAGGGGGAAGAGAAAGTAAAGAAAATCTGTCATATCTGTTCATTATAGAGTAGAGGACAGAGTTAGGGGGAAGAGAAAGTAAAGGGAATCGGTCATATCTATCCATTAGAGAGTGGAGGAGGAAGTTAAGGGGGAGAGAAAGTAAAGGGAATCTGTCATATCTATCCTTTAGAGAGTAGAGGAGGAAGTTAAGGGGGAAGAGAAAGTAAAGAAAATCTGTCATATCTGTTCATTATAGAGTAGAGGACAGAGTTAGGGGGAAGAGAAAGTAAAGAAAATCTGTCATATCTATCCATTAGAGAGTAGAGGAGGAAGTTAAGGGGGAAGAGAAAGTAAAGAAAATCTGTCATATCTGTTCATTATAGAGAAGAGGACAGAGTTAGGGGGAGAGAAAGTAAAGAAAATCTGTCATATCTGTTCATTATAGAGTAGAGGACAGAGTTAGGGGGGAGAGAAAGTAAAGAAAATCTGTCATATCTGTTCATTATAGAGTAGAGGACAGAGTTAGGGGGAAGAGAAAGTAAAGAAAATCTGTCATATCTATCCATTAGAGAGTAGAGGAGGAAGTTAAGGGGGAAGAGAAAGTAAAGAAAATCTGTCATATCTGTTCATTATAGAGAAGAGGACAGAGTTAGGGGGAAGAGAAAGTAAAGGGAATCTGTCATATCTATCCATTATAGGGTAGAGGAGGAAGTTAAGGGGAAGGGAAAGTAAAAAGAATCTTTCATATCTATTTTTTAGAGAGTAGAGGGTAGAGCTAAGGGGGAAGAGAAATTAAAGAAAATCTGTCATATCTATCCATTATAGAGTAGAGGATGGAGTTAGGGGAAGAGAAAGTAAAGGGAATCTGTCATATCTATCCATTATAGAGTAGATGAGGGAGTTAAGGGGGAGAGAAAGTAAAGGGAATCTGTCATATCTATCCACTATAGAGTAGAGGAGGGAGGTAAGATTACTAGAAATTAAAGATTAACATAGGTTAACATTCAGATGAAGTGAGGCAAATGTACATGTATAAACTCTAGAATGTACATCTGAGAGAGAGAGAGAGAGAGAGAGAGAGAGAGAGAGAGAGAGAGAGAGAGAGAGAGAGAGAGAGAGAGAGATTGAATGAACTAGAGAGAGATGTAAAGAGAAACTGTTAAATTGACACCTGTTTGGGAGTGGAGAATGAGTGTAGGAACAGGGGATGCTTACTCCTCCATGGCACCTGATCCCACCTCTGGATTTCCAGAGGCCTGTATTTGTCCAATATTCACCAGATTTTATATGTATCCTGGACATCCTGAAGATTTATACTTTGGTATCAGAGAATTTATAAATTGGATTTAATTGTAGGTTATAATGTTCTTAAGCCTCATTATCCCAGACCTCTACCTTTATGTTAGATGTGCTCCAATAGACCCTCGTAAACTGCTTAACTCTGTGTGCTGCATTGTAGATTGGTCATTTACTTGATTTTTGACCAGAACATATTCATTTGATTTTTTGACTGAAACTATTTACCCAGTTTGATTTGTTACTTTTGCGGTATTCCTAATTGGTACCCAGATTTACGATCGATAACGGGTAACGGAGGATTGGTATGTATTACTGTCATTAACCTAACATATATCGGTCAATCTATATAATCTTATCACTTATGATACATGGTAATTGTAGCGTTCGTTATTATTCTGTGAAGTGTAACAGACTCAGAAGAGCATGGTCAGTCAATGGATGAATGACCAACCCACCTCCAATTGTTGGTTGTTTTGGTTTGTCATCGTAAATAGACGGGCTTGTCAGAATTATGTGTCATATAATTTTGTGATCAGAGTTTACCTTTCATAATGCTTATTTGAAACCATGTACCATAAAATATATCCATGATTTTGGGGACATGTATTTTATACTCATATAATTTGTTGTTTTTATTTTCTCTGTGGGTTTAGTTTCTAAGTGGATAATTACAGTTTTCATGCACAATTTGTTTATACTGTCTAGTCCATGTTCATTTGCGTGATTATGAATGTAAATTTTAAACTTTCAGTTTAAAGTATCTATTTCATAACATATAAAGAATAGTGAATATCGGTAAAATTGTGACGTGTAAAAATTGAATGGAAATAGAATTAGAATAAAAACAGCAAAAAATGCATTTCATATTTTGCTTAGGTAAAAGAATGCCTGAAACTGATAAAAATGCAAAAAATTATAACCCTGGACAGTATGTACACATGTACTGTATGGTACATGGCTGACAATACAAGCGAGAGCTGTCGTGTGCTCGATTTACAACTGGAGACTTGCGGGTTGTCTCGTCGGAGGTGGCTGGCTTTTCCTGTCCTTCGTTTGAGACAGTAAAAACTGAGGTCCTGCGTCGCAGTAGGTGTCGGCACATTAAAGAATTCACTGCTCAATGGCCATAAGTGCCGAGCATAGGCCAAAATTTGAAGCCCTTCACCGGCATTTAGTGACATCTTCATATGAGTGAAAGATTCTTGAGTGGGGCATAAAACAACAATACAACAACAATGACAAAAATATAAGCTACTATAGATCTACCAAGATATAATGGCACATCCAGAATATACCTGAAATCAAAACAATACAGTCTATTTTCCAAAAATAGATATATACAGGTAAATCATAACTATGTTTTCATGTATTAAAGTAACTGTAATATTCCATATCTGTCAATCCTGTGATGGTCTAATTTAGACTTGTCACATGTTTGTAATCTTGTGTCAATTTCTCTTGGTAGACCTATACATGGGAATGTCCCTCAGCCTTTTCTTAAGGAAGACAACTACACATTGTAAGCAGTAGTTTCTCCTATCATGGGTTCTGATCTTTAAGAGAACTTGAAGGATTTTTTTTTAAATAGGTTATCAATTTCAAGGGAGATAACTGCGACTAATGGAGTTGGTAATTGCACTCCAGTCAGTGAAGCATAGGATTGTTTGATATTGACCAATATTCTGCACTTTTTGCTATTAGAGTTTTTAGACTTGATAATCTCTATAAATGGCTTAGCTCTTTGGGGCACAATGTTTCTCATATACATCTTGAGCTTTCGCTGATCAACAAGTGATCATTTGTCAAGGGAGATAACTCTTTGAAATTATGGATTTGTTCCTCAGTAGGAGATCATATTTCCTCCCAATCTCTTCACACATATCATATATAATCTCTTTAGTATTGTACACACATCATCGAATAGAATTACTAATACCTGATGTCTCAGTCTTAAAAGTAATCTATCTTCCAATATTTTTTATTAGATCTTTTTCTTTTTATAAGAAGTGCTGTGAGGGTCTAAAGATGAGATAAAAACACATAGCCATATATAATTATCACAATTGAATTATTGAAAGGCATGAAATATTACTTGGTTTGATAATGATTTAATGCCAATATATAAATGTGTTTCTAACTGCTAATTAACTATTGGAATTTCTGTTAAGTCATAAAGGAATGTAAGGTGACTGATTAATCAAATATTTTCTACTAATTAATCATTATAGAATTGTAATTCTGTTTTGCTTTATAACTTGAGTAGCTCAGTATGTGGTTGATTTTAAAATATTATAAATAACACTGAGCACTGTTTAACTTTGATGCAGTTTGATAACTTTCTTATAACAATGGTTCTCTGTCCCATGTGACAGCTTGCAGAGGTCTAGAGCATTTTACTCACAAACAGAAGGTCCTGGGTTCAATTCCCAGTGTGGGGTCATATCTATGACTATGATAATAACTGTTTACATGTCTGGTGACGGGTATATGAAGTGAAAGTGGCAGGTGACTGGTCTTTCCAACAAAACCTTTAACCAAGATTCCATGTTCTGGCAGATGTAACAAGCTAAAGAATCATTACTTTATTAGGGTCAGATCGTAGTGCAGGATCAAATTTGTGGCATTTCATTGATATAGCTGTAGTTGGTGACAGATCAATATAAATGTCCCTGGTGGACATAAAACAATAATACTGAATGACAACACTAACCTTCTCAACCCTATAGACCACAATAAACTGGTCTAAACAATAGAAAAGAGCATTCCATTTAGATACTCAGGGGTGAGAGAATTAACCAATTTGATAAAAATGCAAGATTTTACTGGTAATACTCTTAGCACTACTGTAGTATAACAATGACAATATGGATACCTGAAGATACCTTAATTATAAGTTGTTATTTGTGTTCTCCAAGACAAAAGTTTTTTGTTTGTTTGTTTATTGGTGCTTTGTGCCACCTAAAACATTTGTCAGTTACCAGTATATGGTGGCAGCCAGTTTTTAATGGTGGAGGAAAGAACCTGGTTACAGTGTACCCGGGAAGACACCGCCACTTTCTGCAACTATTGTAAACAAGCAAACTCTCTCACAAAAATCAGCTTACCGGTAGGTTCCAGCAGAACTGTTTTCCTGTGTCAATTTGTATGCTTTTGATAATACATATCATTTTGACACTTGATTACATGGATACCAGTGCATATCATTTTGGTATTTGATTACACCATTATCACAATTCATGTTGTCATCCTGACATGTGATATCTAAGTATTATATAACCACATGTCCTGTTTGATAATAAACTTGTAAACATTCTGCTCACTGAGTTTGATCTGTAATCCAAATCGCTTAACGTAATTTTTTTTTTTTTAATGTTATGATATGATATGTACAATGTATTTATAATATTAATTATATGGTAATTATGTGGGTTAGAGGTATCAAGATATGATATGTACAATGTATTTATAATATTCATTATATGGTAATTATGTGGGTTAGAGGTATCAAGATATGATATGTACAATGTATTTATAATATTCATTATATTGTAATTATGTGGGTTAGAGGTATCAAGATATGATATGTACAATGTATTTATAATATTCATTATATGGTAATGATGTGGGTTAGAGGTATGAAGATAAAATATGTCCAAATATCTTTAATGATCATTTACAAACATGAAGAAGAGTGAAAGTTAATTATCTTTTATATACTTGCGTAACTCATCTGGTTCATGAAATTTTTATGCCATTATCTAATTTTAAGTGGACACTTATTTCATTCTGGACATTTGATTTGTAATTATTCTGGTGATCATGTTCTTAGTAGCTGTCTGTCCAGACTGTCCATGTATTTTGTGTATTAATTTACATTGACCTGGTTAGGTCAATTCTAAAAATAGGTTTGTTTGATGTACTTTGACCAGTCCAACAGAATCAATTTTGTTTTTGCCAGATTGTGAAGCAGATACTCAATGACTTGGCGTTGACTGTCCATCTGTCAGTGTCTGTCTGTGTGATCAACTTTGTTTAGTGTTATGTTTTGCTGTGTTGTGAGAAAAGAAGACCATTAGGTTTAGATGTGTTGTGAGAAAACCATTAGGTTTAGCTCTGTTGTGAGTAAACAGTTAGATTTAGCTGAATTGTGAGAAAACTGTTAGCTGTGTTGTGAGAAAACCATTAGGTTTAGCTGTGTTGTGAGAAAACCATTAGATTTAGCTGTGTTGTGAGAGAACTGTTAGATTTAGCTGTGTTGTGAGAAAACCATTAGGTTTAGCTGTGTTGTGAGAAAACTGTTATGTTTAGCTGTGTTTTGAGAGAACTGTTAGATTTAGCTGTGTTGTGGTAAAACCATTAGGTTTAGCTGTGTTGTGAGGAAACTGTTAGGTTTAGCTATGTTGTTAGTAAACAATAAGGTTTAGCTATGTTGTTAGCAAACTGTTAAATTTAGCTGTGTTGTGAGAAAACCATTAGGTTTAGCTGTGTTGTGAGAAAACTGTTAGGTTTAGCTATGTTGTTAGTAAACAATTAGGTTTAGCTGTGTTGTTAGCAAACTGTTAAATTTAGCTGTGTTGTGAGAAAACCGTTAGAGTTTCATGATGTAGTTTCTCATGATGATAGAACAAGATGATATAAGGGGGAAATTGTTGACAGAAATAATTGTTCGGTTTTGGATTCTGGTTTTTAACATGGTTTGACACTAGTTTCATTAGGTTTGCAATTATGCAGTACATGTATATGAAAGCTAGGTTTGTTTTTTCAGAATTATTGAAATATTAAGACTTGCTGTGTATTCCGTTGAAACCAGGTTTAGTGTATATTTTGTCAAGTTTTACAGTATCTAATCTTTATTTAAAAATAGTTTCAAAACTTTAATGAAAAAAAAAAACAATGTCACAGCAAGTCATTCACCTGTCTCATTATTGCTTTGTCACCTCAGAAACCACCTCATGAGGTAGTTTGGTCAGTTCCTCGAACTCATTTGAAATTGTTACTGATAAATGAGAAAACCAAAACTAGTTTCAAAAAGTTTACCAAACTACCAGTATGTATAAACCAGAAGCAGATTATAGATGATAAATTTACCCTTAATTAACTATTCCCTTCATTTTTTGACCTTGACCATTGAGATACGGTGTTTAACAATTTAGCCATACTGCTTTTAGTGGTTTCTTGTTTATCTCTTAAAACAATTTTGCTATTCTCCCCTTTTTCCTGTGATGAATTAGTAATTTGTCCAAACTGTTCAATAGAATTGAAAGAAATTAAATAAATGACTTGGGTATCTGCCCTATTTGACTAAAGACTAAGATCGGGGCACGTTAAGCAAATAATGTTAGTTGAAGGCCGTATGGTATTTATCAATGTGACATATAAATTGTCCTCAATTGTTTCCCCGACTGTCAATCATAATGTATTACATTTTTATCACATGATAACAGCTGACATGCATTTCCTTGTATTTTTGTACAATTATGTAATCAGAGTGCGAGACTTTCATAAAATTACAATTTTACACAAACTGTGAAGAGACTAAACTAAATTATCAAACCATTATCCCCACCTTGTATCTTGTAAATCTCTGGAATACATTATCTTTTTGTTATGTCTCCTCAAATAGCGAAGGTCATGCATGTACATGAATTCCTATGATATCAGCATATATCACAGACATATATATATTATGACTTTTTTACCACTGAAGTGTGATAAATAAATTATCACATAGGAATGAATTATGGGGGAGGTCTTGATGTGAGACACAAGGTCTGTCTGACTGGTATGTCTTCTGATGGCAATAAACATCTCCCGTGTATGTATTTACCTTTAAACTAAAGATTGTGTACTGTTTTTAATTCCCATTGGATATTAATTACTGCCAATTACCAGGTGTTTTAGCTGTGAGCAATGCCTGGCAAAGGGTTAGGTGTTATTATCTGATGGTTATCTCCCCTTTTTGTACTAGGATTAATTCATCAACCCCTGTGGTTACATTTTAGACTCATCCAAATCAATAAAAAGTATGGTCTACTGTCTTAACAGGAATTTGCAAGTTCATACTGCATGTTAAATTATTTTAGAATATTTATTCTAAATCATAAACCCCTGAATTCTGAGAGTGGACTGAGCCATTCTTTGAAATAAGCAGGTCCAATTGTGACTTATGGGGTTAATGAGTTATCTTTGCTATCCTCAAGATAAACAATGGACTTTAATTTCTGTGTATTTATGTGTTTTCAATCAATGCGGTCCAGTCCACATTTATCTTTAGAAGTGATCACATGCTGTAACTTAGCTACCTGAAGCTTTACAAGTAATCTGTCATAGAAATTGTTAAAACTTTTATTTTGGAGTAAAATTATATGTTTTCTTTAATAACTTAATGAGTTGAATATAATTATATTGACTTGAAACAATTTTAATTTAACTAAAAGCCAACAATTTGACATTTTGCTGCATGTGTTTTATATACAATGCACTTTATAATATAAAAATCTCTGATACCAAAGTATAAATCTTCAGGGTGTGTCCCGGATCCAATATACAAATCTGGTTAATATTGGACAAACACGGACCTCTGGAAATCCTGGGGGGATCAGGTGCCATGGAGGAGTAAATATCCCTTGTTGAGCGGTCACACTAGCCGTGAGTCCACAGACAAAGTCAGATGAAATAAGTAGAAGATCCTTGTCTCAACCAATACAGATGACTCTCAAAGTGCCCTAGACAGTAAAGATGTTTTATCACTGTCTGAACAATTGTATATGTGTCTTCCAGAAATAGGGAGATTCCATATTTTTTATGTAAAATTTTTATAATTTCTTCAAGAAAAATGCATATCTCCCCCATGAAAAATTGACATTTTCCTATTATTTCTTATTAAAATTTAGAGTCTCCCCATGAGTTTTAAAAATCTCCCCCATGAAAATTGTTCAAGGTTGGCAAGTCTGTATATGGGGAAGCAATTTTTAAACCAATGCAATGAATGTAGTTAAAACAGAAAATACAAGGTTTTAATGATAGAAAAATCAATTACCGGTTGTTGAATTTTATGAAATTTGGCAAACGAACGCCTTTTAGATTACAAATAGCGTACAGCTACAATAATCTGTTCATTACAAATCTTTTGCAATAGACCAAAAAAAAAATGTTGTGACTGATGTTTTTTTGAATATACATATGTACTTCTTAAACTCCATTTTGTAGATATTTCACATAAATTCTTCTTATTATGAATACAGTAAAAACTGCTATAGCGGCCACCTCTATATAACAATAACCTGTTTATAAAGGCAAGTTTTTTCAAGTCCCTTGACTGCAACTAAATTGAACCTGTATATAAGGGTCACCTGCACATAAAGTTCAATTTTCTGGTCCCTTGGGTGGCCCCTATATATAGGTTTCACTGTATGTTGGCTATCAGAAATTGCAATGCAATTTTATTTTCTGGTTAATATATGTAATACAGTAAAACCTGTATATTAGGGCCACCCAAGGGACCACTGAATATTACCTTTTGTGCAGTTGACCTTATACACAGGTTCAATTTAGTTGAAGTATGCAGTCAAGGGACTTTTCAAAACTGACCTTTATAGACAGGTGATCCTTATATAGAGGTGGCCGCTATAGCAGGTTTTACTGTATATACAACGTATTTACAGGGGGGGTTAATAGACCCTTTTTGGGACAAGGTCCTGTACATGTACACTTTCAATGGGAATTCATGTTGCAATGGGCTAAATTATGGACATTTAGATTATAAGAATAAAGACACAAAACTTGTGATTCTTATTCAACTGACAAAATGTTATTCGTCTGAAGACTTAAAAGTGCAGTTCATACAAGTAAATAAATTCTCGATTTTATTGTTTAACACCAAATGTGAACAACATGTTGAACAAAATTGGGTAATTTTTGCTGGACCCACATCTTGATGATACTAATCCCTGATAATTATATATGTCAATGTCACAGTGACTGTAGCACCAGATTTTTGTTTTGATTAAGAATTAAAAATCTTTAGAGAAAAGGGGATGTACATATTTTATTATTTTTTTGATTGCTCAAGGGCACCAAAGAAAGTTTATTTTGTGTTGGAAATGGTAATTTGTTTATAGATTTATAAAATGTTGATTTTAATCCTTAAAATAAACAGAAGGCTGAACAGGTATAAAGTTTCCTTTGATGTTTGTGAGGAGCATTACAATTGTAAACAAAGCAAAACCAATTATTCTCAGGTAACTTGTCAGGACCTTCTCAAAGTAATGGACACAGGAGTGGCTAATATAAGTGTAACAAGTAGAAGCTAGGTAGGTATAATTTCACAATTAATAAGCTAATTTGAAAGATTGCAACACAATAGGTACAAGATGAAACAGTGCCAGGTAGAGTAACAAATTTGCATTGATTTCTAATTAGCTATATAAATACTGATGTGTCTGGAGACAGGGGTATGAGACAGGGTAATAATTTTCAATTAGCGAGCAGGTGAAAAAAAGAAAATTTCTTCACAGTTTTCTTAAGGAGTCTATCAGGTAATTATAATACAATGCCAAACTCTGAAAGACAATACCTGAAATGCTTATCTCTTAGACCCCTAACAAGGAATAATTGACAATAATTGTATGTTTATTTACAGGTAATTGGTTTAACAGGATGTAAAAGCCTCAAGTCTAGAGGACCTACCTGTGATATACCTGTTGATGTTAGTTTGCCTCAAACAACCTACCTGTTCAGTTTGACCAAACCAGGAGATATGTGTGACATAAAAGGGATATAGGCAGCTGGAACAAGGAGAAAATTGGTAAGAAATATTTTTTGTCATGTATATGTATAATTTGATGAAAATTACTTACCTGTGCTGACTGAAGGTACAAGGTATGACAAATCTTACCTGAGCAGGTAAGATACAAATTACACATCAGATTCTGAACAGAAAATAAGTGGGAATGTTAACAGAAGCAAATGAGGTATAATCGTTCAGGTAGATTAAAACAAATGTTTTACCTGTACAGGTGGGAGAAAAAAATTATACCTTAAAGTAGCACAGGTGAATGCCAACACTAGGCATGGGTCTCTCTCATTTTCAATTTGAGATTGTTTGTGTGTAACTAAAATGAAGAAAAGAGTCCCTCATGTGTAGGAGATAACCCAGTCTTATGTGTAATGCTGCATTTTAATATATAAAACATTCAAAATTACATCATTGATCTTTCTCAAGGCCACAGAACTTCAAACAAAAATTTCATCAGTTCTTTCACCTGAAAGTTTTGAATTTTAAATTCACTTCCGATAAAGGTGTATAAGTTATGAAGATGCCATAATAGTTCGTAGTATTTGTTTAATTTTTGCTCTAAATTCACATAATGTACATACATTAACTTGCATAGTCAGGTATAAGATATTTTAACATATGTTACATTGTATCACAAGGCAATGATTTTAGCAACATAACCTGATTATGTTTAAAAAAAAAAAAAAACTTGACACCTTATCTTACATCTCACATGTCTTACTCTGCAGGAGAATGTGCAGAGTTGTCTCCCTTAGATGATATTTTTTTTCTATTTTTAAGGAATTGCATTTTATTAAGTGATATAGAGTGTCAAATCCAAGATCTATCAGAAAAGCTCAGACAATATCATCAATTTATGTAAAAATTTGTAATTAGAAGAAATGCACTGCTTCCATGCAGTTCTGTCGCTCCAGTATATTTGTGCTGAAAACAAATCTATCACCCCTGCTATGATTTAATTAAGACCTGTGTGTTGTAAAAGTGACCATTTTTTCTTGATTAAACTATACATGCCACTAGTCTGTTTTTAAAATATTACATAAATAAATGACTTGTGTATCAAGGTATACTAAGTGCTCATAGCTAGAGGGGAAGAACTGAGATTTCATTTTGATAAATGATTTAGATGTAAATGTACATAGTTGAGAAATTTATTTTGTATTTGTTGTTGATATGGATGTTAAATGTTGTCTATTAGATTTACATGTAAATGAGAGAAAGAGAGAATCTGAGAGAGAGACAGACAAACAGACAGGCAGAAGGAGAGATAGAGATATGGGAGAGAGGGATGGAGATATGGGAGAGAGGGATGGAGATATGGATGGGAGGGACAGACAGAAGTAAGAGAATGAGATGGGATTGAGTTAGAGATAGAATGAGAGGGGATAGGAGTCAGAGATAAAATGAGAGAGGATTGAGTTACAGAGATAGAATGAGAGGAGGTGAGTGAGAAATGAAATGAAGAAACTTATGTAAAGCATAGGCATAGGGACCAGGGTGAGGGGGAGCAGTCCAATCTTACTAAAAATCCTGGATCCATCTTGGCTTTGTCTGCATATTTTAGATTTTATGGATTTGGAGTTTTTGGACTTCTGGCTTTGTATTATGGGTAGTGTTAGCCCTACTGGCAAATATGTTTTCATTTGTGTTTTTTTTTTATTCAGCATGTATAAATATGAAAATTTATTTGTAAACAAAATTTGCATTGGATCAAAATGTATATGATTTTCCCCTGTGTTGTTATCAGCTAAGATCTGCAAATTTAAACATCAATGATATCAAATTCTTTACACAGAATGAATGCACCATTTTCAAGTGTTTTGGTCCCCCCCCCCCCCCCCCCCCCCCCAAAAAAAAAAAAAAATAAAAAAAATAAAAAAAAACAACTTTGATAATGAACTCTATGAGCTTTTGTTATTTACAATTTCTTGGAAGCATACCTAGCTGGACCATGGGGGAAACGATGATTTTATGTCTGGAAGCTAGAGAATACCTCATTGGGCTTCCAAATTAATCCATCAACAAAATATTTTTAATGATAAAGAAGTCATAATTTGATGTCTGGTGGATATATATACTAGCCCGAAATTCTGCCCCGATTTTAGTTAACTTTTTTTTGAGAAAGGTAATCAATGTGATTTACTAGAGGATAATTTGTGTCTGGATGCAGAAAAATGCTTCTATGGGCTTCTGAATTTAAAAATGATTGTTTTTATTAGATAAGTAAAACATGACCCCTTAATGAAATATTGCCCTCAGTTAAACCAACAATTAAAATTATATGTGGTGACAAGGCAGAGTGTGCCCCTAAATAGGTGTAAAACCTTTAATTTTTCTATAAAAATTCAGAAAATTAAAAAAAATTTCCCAACATTTTCGGGCCTCGCTCTGCTTGTCGAATATTTAAAAAATTTACAACCACTAAAACATTAAATCCTCAGTCTGCATTTGATAATGCATGCATTGCATCTCAGTAAGTATAATTTTATGTCACCAGTATAAAAAACACACACCTTTTAAAAATTTTATAGATCCGCCACTGTTGTAAATATTTATTGCATAATCAAAAGGAATATGATTATGAAAACAAGTTTTTTATTGGGAAAAATATTTATCATAAAAATAAAAAAAAAAAATTTGCCTCCCCCCTTTTGATTTGTCTCCTATGCCACTGTACAGTAAATGATACCTCTTGTCCTTTTCCCAAGATACTTTACATTTAGAAATAATGTCATATATTTGAGCTTAAACAAAATGTTGTTCTATGTAACCTATGTAAATATAAATGTTTCTGTCTAAATAAGTGATATTTACTTGAACATGTAATTTTAATTAGCTCATTCCTTCATATCATACATTCCTGTTGGTTTAGGCATTGCATATTCACTTTACTTTTAATTTGTTGCTAGGCAATGCTGTGACACTTATTTGAGTTCTAGATTTGCTCTGTATTATACACATACATTGCTCAATACTTACAAAAACATCAGTGTATGTGACAACAGTTTACACTTTTCCACATTCTCATTACTAAAGACACCTTAATCTCATGCCAAAACCTGAGTAGAAGTTTATATTTATGTTTACTTGTATAAACCACTCTCTTAGTCCAGATCAGGTGACCAGCATTGCAAAACCTTTCCAAATTGATGACAAATATTTTGATTGGTCATTATCTCAATGGGATACATTTGTTTAGCTCCCTAGGTGTCCGTATTGTCACTTCAAGAAAAAGAAAGCCGAAGATAATCTCAATTCTTTTATCTGTTATGCAACATTTTCACAAACTTTAAATGTATCTCTTTGGTCTGTAATTGAAAACGTTTGTTGAAGAGTGCTTGAGATCTATAGAGAAAAAGCATCAGGTTTTGGAGGAGCAAATATTATGACAACTGTTATGCAAGCCTGCTACTTGTGTTAGATACTACCAGAACAAAGGAAATGTGATTATAACATTTCAAATTAGAAAACATTTTCTTTCATTTCGTCACTATTTTCTCAAGATTTATTGCACATTTTACGTGGTTTTATTGAAACAATCTGTGTGTTTTGTACACGGTACTCTTAACCAGATCAATTGCTAAAAGCTTAGCGTATACAAATAAATACCATTGATTATATCTTTCCAAGTCAGATTGAATGACTATGCTACAGAGAAATAAATAATTTTAGATCATAGTTCCGTAAGTGCTTCCGTCAATTTTCTTAAGTGTGGAAGTAACATAAGGATTCTATATGATATGTTTTTGGACCTGTTGTATTAAATGATATTAATTCTTGTTGCCATTATCTCCTTAATAGCTCTAAGTTGGGTCTGAATATAAATTGTTTATAGTTGGTAAAAACTGTCAATAAGTCCTGACACACAATCATAGAAATAGTTACTGATTTGAATGTAGAAAGTATTGATAAATCATACAAACAAATGTACATTGCTGGTAATTTTGTTGATGTGTCAACAGCCATGAGATCTTGGGGCTACTGGGCATACCCAGTCTGAATTGAGATTTCTGTAAATCATTATCATAAAAGGTCCCAATGATTTATCTTTGAAATATTTTAAAAAAAAATCATTAAAATTACCACTCTCTTACGCATACAATAGCACCTGCCTCCACTCTCATCCACTTACACTCAAATTCACTGTTTTACCCATACACTTACGCTTGCACCTACATTGTACTCTCACCTATGGTACAAATTCACACTTTTTACCACACACTCACACTTATATTCACTCTCACCCATACACTAACACTTACATGTACTCTTCTCACCCATGCACTCACACTTACAATCACTCTCTAACCCATACACTCACATTTACATTTGCTCTCACACGTACAATCAACTTACATTCACTCTCTCACCCATACACTCAAACTTACATTCACTCTCTCACCCATATACTCAAACTTACATTCACTCTCTCACCCATACACTAACACTTACATTCACTTTCTAACTTATACACTTACTTACATTTACTCTCTCACCCATACATTCACACTTACATTCACTCTCTCACCCATACACTCACTTACATTTACTCTCACCCATACACTCACTTTTATTCACTCTCTCACCCACACACTCACACTTACATTTACTCTCTAACTCATACACTCACTTACATTCACTCTCACCCATACACTCACACTTACATTTACTCTAACTCATACACTCACTTACATTTACTCTCACCCACACACTCACACTTACATTTACTCTAACTCATACACTCACTTACATCCAGTCTCACCCACACACTCACATTTACTTATACTCTAACTCATACACTCACTTACATTCAGTCTCACCCATACACTCACATTAACATACAACAAATTTGCAATGCAAAATTCACAGATGCTGATATTTGATCATGTACATGTGCACCAACAAAATCCACTTTCAAAATGATCTTCTACATTGAAAAGAACACAGTATCCATAATTCTATACACTTAAAATTTTTAGCAACAATTTATCGTATTTTTGATTTAATGATTTATGACAAGTTGATTGGAGGTTCAGTGAAGTGGCTATAATAGAGTCAACACAGATTGTTGATAAACTTTAATTTAATATTTTTTTTAAAAGCAGATGTACATTTGAAAATTAAGTGAAATGGATTTGTGGAAATAAAACTACACCTAATGTTCTGATAGAGAATACTTATGTATTAAAAAATGATAAATAATCTTGAATTATGAATAGCTCCTGACACACTAATTATCCTGATTCTTCACATTTTTCCTGTTAGATATACAGTAAAACCTACTTTTATGACCACCTGGTCATAAAGACTGGTTTTGTTTGTCCCTAAGGGGGTTGTTATATGCAGGTATCACTGTAAATCATGACTGCCCAACCATATGTATAAAGGGCAGTAATTCGGGTCTCCCATCGACTGTTCCATTATAATGGGAGTAATTAATTACTTAAGTAATTCAAATGGCCCATCAGTTGTACTATTACAAAGGGAGATAATTAAGGTTTTCCATCAGCTCTAACATTATATGTATGTAGAAGGCGATAAAACATGGATTTAATCTGTGACATGCTTATAATGTTAGAGCACATGTGGTTGAGAGTAACAGTTCAAATGTAATATGTATGTAAAGGTGTACATTTGGAGTAGAAGGAGGAACATTTACAGTAACAGTGATGCCAAAAATATATAAGATTTAACTCATCAACTCCTGAAAAACAATGGACTCTTCTGTAAATTAATGACTGACACCAGTCCAAATGTGTCTTTAGGGGTGAATGAGTTAATGACGATGACAAGTGTTTATAAATTATACTATATATATATATATGTATGTACAATCATGATTATTACTCTATATATATATATATATATATATATACATGTATATATATATATATATATATATATATATATATACTAAATGTATACTTACAATCATGATTGCTCTATATATATACTATATGTATACATATAATCATGATTGATATTATATATATATATATATATATATACTACATGTATACGTATAATCATGATTGATACTAAAGAAACTTATATAACGCACTTTTCCCTATAAAAAAGAATCAGGAAGGAAGAGACAACATCATTCATGTGTTGCTTTAAAAGTAAATAATTTTAAAATACAGTTAAAATGTATGTCTACATCTTTTAACTAAAATGTAAAATACAAGTTTATATTTTGTAACTGCTGAAGACTTAAACATATTCTTTATTTTTTTTATACTGTACTGGGAAAGACTGTTGATGATTAAGTCTTTTTAAATAGTAAAAAACAGAATTTGAAAAAAAAAACTTTAGTGAGGAAAATTTTTTTTCCAGATGGCTGAGTTTCAATTTGTAAGTGATCAGCTGTGATGAAAGTTGCATAAACTTCTTCCTGTTTTATATTTTTGTTTAAACGTCTGATAAATTTTGGTTACTATATTTAGTTCCCATGCATCATTACATCCATGCACCATTACATAATATATTAAAAGTTCATCAGCCTTACTCATCTCCTCTCTGTTCCTGTCTGAATTATATACATGTATATCTTAAAATATGTTTTTCACGGTTACCGTTGCCAAGGTACATAATTAAATCTTAATTAGTTATACTCATCATTCTTTAGTTTGATTACAGCTCAGTTTAGCTTGGTTCTTTATATCTTTGCATTATGGGATATATGTTCATCCTAGTGCAATGTAATAGTGCAAATACATGTTATACATACATAGGCGTCGGAACCGGGGGGGGCTAGGGGGGGGGGCTTAGCCCCCCACTTTTTTTTGCAAAGATAGACATAGGTGTTAAAAATTGGGCCTTAGCCCCAGACGTTTCTGGCGTGTGTGTGTTTTTTAAGTTGGTTTAGCCCCCCACTTTCAATTTGCTTCCGACGCCTATGACATATATTAATAGAATATAATATGATACTAAATTATACAATGGTACAATACTTTGCTATCAATGGTTTTCTTTTGCTGTTTATGAATTACATCATAAATCCATTCTTTATCTTTGTAATAAACTTCCAAATGGCATGCTAGAATTTTACTCTTATGAAGAATGATGTATATCTCCTGAAATGAAAAATATATCGCAATGGAATTTCTAGCATATGATTACCAAAACCTTAACTTTCGGTGAATAAAGTTTTGTTAAAATAGGGTAAGGGGCACATTCTAGAGAAGCTATTAAAAGAATACAAATTTATTAATAAAATATAGTGAAAATAAATTTTGGGAACTCATTTATGTCCTATCACTGTAGTTGTTATTGACAGGTGACCTTTATAAAGAGGTTTATTCATGATAAAAAAGTTAACAAAGGCTATTTTTAAACAGGCTGTTTAGGCAGGTGCCCTTTATATAGAGGTGGTCTTTAATGCACATTTGACTGTACATGTATGTTATAAGATATCAAGATACGTAATGTTCAGATTCCAGCAGAACTTGAATATATGCTGACTCAGGGTGATAGACTTCATGGTTAAATGTGTAATGCTCTGACCTCTTGACTACCAACCCCACCCCCACTGCCCCGTCACACCCCAAGGGTCAACTGTAATAATTTATATATATATAATGTATCAAACTCAAAATATATGTGCTGTAGGGATATTCATTTTTGTTCCTTTGGTGCTTAAGAATATGCTGTTATAAAGGATTTTTATGTTAGTGAATAAAACAGAAATATTTATTTACCATCAGGTGAAATATTCAGGTAAGTAATTTCATCAAATGAAAAGAGATTTGACAGCAAGACATGAGAGATTCAATTGAGAAAAATAAAATATATATGTATGTATATGTGATAAGCGATGTTTGTACAAGGGCTGGGTTTAACACAATGCTTAAATTGTACACATAACACATTGTTTACTTAAGGTATATAGACACCATGGTAAGACAAGTTAGGTGATTATCAAACAGCGTCTAACTGTTTTCCTGTAGGATATAATAATATATTTCATCCTTATCAAAATTTATTATACTTGTTGAATTTTTAAAAAAAAGTTTAAAAACAAATCTTTCTTTAAAAAGTTCAATAGTATTTGGAAATGAATTAAAAGGTAAGTCGGTGTTTTATCCAACATATTTTGATAAAATTTTTATAATGAATGTCTTAACATAACACAAACATTAATCTAGATATTCCTATAACTTAGTGTCGTAGCAAACTTTAGGAGGCAGGTAAGATCACGTTTGTGTTTAATGCACATAATATTTCAAGATTTGTAGGATGAGGTCGGACCTTTGTCTTACCTAAGTCATATGTCTATTTGATACTTACTTTTGTAACAAAAGAATAGGTATCATTTATTTATATCTGTTACTTGTATGTGAGAGTATGACGTAAATATACAACAAAAATGTTCGCAAAGCGCTGCCGGCCTGCAGAAATAATACAGTATTGTATGAGGGCATGTGATAACACACGTCTACTTTTGTCAGTTTGTGCACACACTAAGACATAAAAATTGGCCAATGGTTATGAACATAAATACTGAAGTACTCAGTAATTGGTTGGGTAGAGTCTAAATTTTAATCCTGAAAAAAAAAAATGTGTTGTCAGAGCACTAAATACTGACTATACCAAATTGCACCAAATAAGATGTTTTTACTATATGATCTACAAGTCTTATTACTTGTGGTGTCTGACCTACAAGTCCTATTGCTGGTGGTGTCTGACCTACAAGTCCTATTGCTGGTGGTGTCTGACCTACAAATCCTATTGCTGGTGGTATCTGACCTACAAGTCCTATTGCTGGTGGTGTCTGACCTACAAGTCCTAATGCTGGTGGTGTCTGACCTACGAGTACTATCACTGGTGGTGTCTGACCTACAAGTACTATTGCTGGTGGTATCTGACCTACAAGTACTATTGCTGGTGGTGTCTGACCTACAAGTCTTGTTGCTTGTGGTGTCTGACCTACAAGTACTATTGCTGGTGGTGTCTGACCTATAAGTCTTATTGCTGGTGGTATCTGACCTACAAGTACTATTGCTAGTGGTATCTGACCTAGTACTATTGTAGTGACCCTACAAGTCTTGCTGGTTGTCTGACCTACAAGTCTTGTTGCTGGTGGTGTCTGACCTACAAGTCCTATTGCTGGTGGTGTCTGACCTACAATTCCTATTGCTGGTGGTATCTGACCTACAAGTACTATTGCTGGTGGTATCTGACCTACAAGTACTATTGCTGGTGTTGTCTGACCTATAAGTACTATTGCTGTTGATGTCTGACCTACATGTACAAGTCCTATTGCTGATGATGTCTGACCTACATGTACCTATTGCTGGTGATGTCTGACCTACATGTCCTATTACTGGTGGTGTCTGACCTACATGTACAAGTCCTATGGTTGTCTGACCTGATGTCCTGACCAAGTCCTACTGGTGATGTCCTATTACTGGTGGTGTCTGACCTACATGTACAAGTCCTATTACTGGTGGTGTCTGACCTACATGTACAAGTCCTATTACTGGTGTGTCTGACCTACATGTACAAGTCCTATTACTGGTGGTGTCTGACCTACATGTACAAGTTATTATGGTGGTGACCTCTGACAAGTCCTATTAAGTCTGACCTCATGTACAAGTTGGTGGTGTCTGACCTACATTACAAGTGGTGTGTCTGACCTAATGTACCTATTATGTGATGTCTGACCTGTACACAAGTCTATTACTGGTATCTGACCTACATGTTCTATTACAAGTACTACAAGTCTTGCTGCTTGTGGTGTCTAACCAATAAGTCCTATTACTGGTGGTGTCTGACCTACAAGTACTATTGCTAGTGGTGTCTGACCTACAAGTCTTGTTGCTTGTGGTGTCTGACCTACAAGTACTATTGCTAGTGGTGTCTGACCTACAAGTCCTATTGATGGTGGTGTCTGACCTATAAGTCTTGTTGCTGGTGGTGTCTGACCTACAAGTCTTGTTGCTTGTGGTATCTGACCTACAAGTACTATTGCTGGTGGTGTCTGACCTACAAGTCTTGTTGCTTGTGGTGTCTGACTTGCTATTGCTAGTGGTGTCTGACCTATAAGTCATATGGTGGTGTCTGACCTATGTCTTGTTGGTATCTGACCTACAAGTACTATTGTTGTATACCTACAAGCTGGGTGGTGTCTGACCTACAAGTCTTGGTTGCTTGTTATCTAAGTCTGTCTCTCAAGTACTATTGACCTACAAGTCTTGTTTGCCACTTACAAGTACTATAGTACCTACAAGTCCTATATGTATCACCTACAAGTCTTATTGTTGTGGTATATACAAGTCGATCCTGGTGGTGTCTGACCTACAAGTTTATTGGTGGTATCTGACTACAAGTTGTATCGCTGGTATTGATCAAGTGAATAAGAGTTGTCTTTAACAGAACAAATACATATCCATAATGTACAATATCATAGATCCACAGTTTCTTACTCTAGTTATTATCTGAATAATTATCTTTAACAGAACAAAACAATATAATCAAACCCCTTTCCCTCCCATTTTGCCCACTTTAAAAAAAAAAAAAAAAAAGAAAGTTTTCAAATAATTTGTTGCAGTGTATTTACCTTTGAAGATCAGTGTAATACATATAGAGAGTGACAGCTTACATATTCAGCGTTTTCACTTTCACATACATTGTACTTTACTGTAATTTTCCTGTCAACTTTTATTCGGTTTTATATCTGAAGAAGAATGTTTCAAGCTGTAAGTTGTTTTGTTCAAAGGAACGATCAATTTGTCTTAATTTAACATATCAACACGAGTAGAACATACGAAAGTCCATCATTGTATAAGATATGGGAAGATAGACAAAGATAGATAAATGTTAGTAAAATTTGATAAGAAAAATGAAGGTGTTTTTTGTACCTGTGTGGATTTCATTTTTTGCATTCAATTGTCATCATTGTGGAAAAACCCACAATTTTGCAGGTGGGACTTGTTACCTGCAGACCTGACCTAGTTTTTTAGGGTTATATTATCTAATCTTTCTGTAATTATGTAATACAGTGCATTAGTCCTATGTTTTCTTGTGATGTGTTTATTGTCGGTATACTTTTGTGATCTTATCTCTATTTGAGAATTTCTCTTCTATATGGATATTTCATCTTAGCTTTAGATGAAGTGCCACAAGTTTTGACTTACTGTACAGTTGTTTAATTTCACGGGGAGAAAATTTCATGTTTTTTCTGAAAGCAACTTATTCATAGGTATTAAATTTCGCGCAAGACCGATTTCAAAACAGAAGTGTAATAAGAGTTAAGTAAAGCTTATAAACATTTTGTGATTCGTAATTCGTGTATATGATGTGTTCTCACAAAATCAGTTTAGGTTCCAACAGGACTCCAACGCACATGCTGACAAGAGATTAGAGACTTCTTGGTTTAAACCACAATACTCTAACCACTTGGCCATGGATCAACCCTTAAAAAACAATGGACTCTTCTGTAAATCAATGACTTAGACCAGTCCAAATGTGTCTCCAGGAGCAAATGTGTTAAATCTGTATACCTGATATTCTATGCATAATACATACCATATTCTGATGAATTTTGATAAATCACATTTTTAACCTCGGATATTTAGTATATAAATCATTTCATTTTTGTATGTAGTCTCGTCTTTATAATTTTATTTACTTTATAATCCAATTGCTTGAATATCCGAGGTTAAAAATGTGATTCATCAAAATTAATCACAACAGATCATTTCTACCTGTGTATTGGCAGACACATCTTACCTTGAATTTAATGATTGACAAATGAAATGAAATGTTTAAATTAAATGTTTCATCTTTTTTATCAAGGTATTTTGGAATGTGAATAAATTCAATTTCCTGATGGAAATTTACAGTTTAAACACCAAAGGAAAACACGAATGTGGAGAGGAAAAAAAACCAAACAAACAAGGACAGCAGGTGTAAATATATTTGTTTATACGCTGTCAAAATGAATAAAATTAGAAATTAGCCCAAAATGGTGTTAAACTTGTGTTACCTTAATAGTCTTTATAATGAAAAAAAAACAAACAAACAGTTGAGCTATAAAAAAAAAAAAAAAAAAAAAAAAAAAAAAAAAAAAAAGTGTTGTCCAAGATTTTTGGATGGTGATAATCTATTACATATACAGTAGAACATGTCTGGACAGACCACATGGGGCAGTTACTGTATAGCTGTTTGATTTCACAAGAAAAAAAATTCGTGTTTACTTATTCACGGTATTAAATTTCACACAAGATTTTTTTTTTTTTTTTTTTTTATATATATTTTTTTTTTTTTCACACAAGATTGGTTACGAAATGCTTTTCTGATACTTCATTAGTGTAAGGTATTATATTCACAGTGTTTCATTTCGCGGTATTTTCATTGACCACGAATATAGCGAAATTAAATCCCCTGTGAATAAAAAGCAACTAGACAGTACTTCCTCAAAAGGACCATCACTTTAGTATTGCCCTTTCATTAATGTTTCATGCTCAGTTTGTTCATGATAAATTTTACCATATTGAAAGACCATGTCATCTCTTCCCAGATACATTTTAAGCAGATTATTAACATGCTCTTTGCACATGTATGATTGATAATTTGTTGAATGTTATGTATAAATACCTGTAAAACAAAACATGTAATGTCCAGAATCTAGTTTTAAGTAATTTGTTATTGTAGTGTCAGCATTAATTTCTGTCAGCCAATTAGACAAGCACTTGTCAGTATCCTATGGTGACATATCAATTCCATATGTAATTATTCTGGCTTAAAGATGCAAATTTTGTGTTTAAAAAATCACATTTTTAGTTCTAACTATACAGTACCCCCAGCTGTAAATGTGAATTATTTACGTCTAGATAGTTAATCAATTAAGATTACCATTTAATCTGATTAATATATTTATAGCTCTAGAGAGGACTGGCATCTGCCAGCGCCAGATAAATATCCAGCATCTGTGTGTGTTTATCAAGTTGTTGATGTATAGAGAATTTATCTATCAGTCTATGTGAATGATTTAATAGTCTTTATGTTCAAATATTGACTTCCATGTATATCTGTAAGTCTGTATATGTAGATATAGACCTGAACATAATTATCATTGGTCTATATGTTTAAATATGGAGATTATTAATCAGTCTATATGATCAGATTATAGACAGATATCTACCATAATTAGTACTGGTATTGATTAGTCTTTAGGTTAAAATATTGATTTCCATGTATATCTGTAAGTCAGTATATTTAAATATAGACCTAAACATAATTATCATTGGTCTATCAGTGTACATGTTCAGATTATAGACCAATATCTACCAGTCCATATGGCTGAGTGGTTAGAGCATCACACTTTGAACCCACTGGAACCTAAGCTGATTTTTGTGGGAAAGTTTGACAGTTTACTAGTGGAAGGCTGGTGGTCTCTTCCTGTTACACTGTAACCAGTTTCTCACCTCCACCAACAAAAACTGACCACCACCAAATAACTGAAAAATAAAATTATTGAATGTGGTGTAAAACACTGTTTAAAAAAAAAAAC
Organism: Atrina japonica; assembly: GCA_030159075.1. Classification (NCBI taxonomy): domain Eukaryota; kingdom Metazoa; phylum Mollusca; class Bivalvia; order Pterioida; family Pinnidae; genus Atrina; species Atrina japonica. Next base: position 1,021,474 of record BROG01000168.1, read on the forward strand.
CAAGAGGCGGTTCATGTGAATAAGTATTGATTACCGGTAGTTTTTATGTTAGGATACAGTATATCCTTGATGGTCCACTCTCATGAAAGACCACCTGTCTTCTGAGACCACATTCTGAAAACCACTTGATAAAATAATCTTTTAGATAAAACCTGTTTTGAGAGACCACTAATCTTTAGATACCACATATCAGTGGTGGGTAGGATGGTCTCTCAAGACAGGTTCCACTGTATTGACTTATTGACAGTATTTCTGTAAGTCTGTATATTTAGTTATAGACCTATCATTGATCTGTATGTTTAAATATGAAGACAATTTATCAGTCTATATGTTTAAATATGTACCGATGTCTGTTAGTCTAATACATTAAAACAGTCTCAGGGGGATCCTATAAATGCAGAAAAATAATTCAAATTCATTCCAGTCAGATACACATTTGAAACAAAGAATTCAAACATAGATTTATTTCATTTTAATGTGCTGAATGTTTTTGAATAAATTTGAACGTTGCATTGTTGCATTACGACATTTTTTATCACTGGTATGCAAGATCTTTCCTCTCCTACTGATGTATGTATAAATTTGTTTTTATAAATCTGAATTTGCTCAAAGCTAATTTCTCCTCTCTGCATAATGCATCAACTCTATGAAATAACAGTGTGTAAAGAATATGTGTCAGACAAATTACTTACTCTGTACTCTGTGTATATTTTATCATCAGTGTTGATTGTCAGGTCAAGGAACAGGTATACGATAAACATATTTTCGAAATTTAAATATTTTGTAAACTTTGATAATAAATAGATTGATTTACGGCAGCAATAGAATATATGTCACAGAAAGTAGTGCACAGTGCATTTAATGTGTAATTTATCTAAACGTCTTGTGGACTGTGAAGGTGAAATTGATTTCGATCTGCCGTCTATTACTGTATTATACTAAAGTATCAAGACTTGGAGCTAACTTTGGCATGCTTACCTGATGAGCGATTTTAATTATGGTGAGTAATTTATAATTACTGACATCATAAAATATTTTCTTGAACGTTGTAAAAGCATAATGAACATAAAAATAACACACTGAAGTAGACTAAAGTGTTTTTAGCATATCGGTAATTTACCTTTAAGCTGATGACCACTATGTATATAAATTTGACTTCGTTTTTTCGATCAGATTAGAATTTTACAGGCAGGTACCTGCATTGGACTGGTTTTATTTCTACATGGACAGTTGAAACACCAGAATGGTAAAGTTTTGCGTTATTTTATTTTCAATAGAAAATTAAGTTTTCTGGTGTTAGATACTTTTACAGTTATTTCAGGACATACTTTTACCGTTATTGCAGGATATATTTCAGATTTGCAAATCAAAATTTGCTTTAATATATTTTATACAGGGTTTTGGAATTATACCTACCAGTACTTTGAACTGGGTCCAGGGTCCTTCAAATTGGAAATATTCATTTGCTTATTGGGGGAAAATAAAAATTAAGAAAGTTACACACACACCCATATATATATATATATATATATATATATATATATATATATATATATATATATATATATATATATATATATATAGGCCCCTGTGAAGTTATAATTAATTCTGATTCAGTGTTGACAGTCAGGCAGGTGATTCCATTTTTCAGAAAGATGCTCACCAAAACACTACATGTTAACACTATAGGTTGACACTACATCCACACTTAATGTAAAAGTGTCTATATTTAGAGCACTAAAACCTACATGTAGATATGGTCATCTGGGTACATGGCACATATGGAATTACATCTCAAATTTAAGTCTTAAAAGTTATGCTAAAGTAAAACTAAACAAATGATAATAATGTTGAAAATGACAATAATAATATTGATGATAGTTAAATAAAAAAATAACAATGATAATGATGATAATTCTGGCGATGATGATGATGATAATGTACTGATAATGCTGATTATGATGATGGTGATGGTATGATTATGATGATGGAGTAATGATGATGATGATAATGATGATGATGGAGTAATGATGATGATGATAATGATGATGATGGCATAATGATGATGATGATTATGGTGATGATGGAGTAATGATGATGATGATAATGATGATAATGAGGTAATAATGATGATAATGAGGTAATAATGATGATGATGATGATGGTGATAATGGTGATGATGGAGTAATGATGATGATGATAATGAGGTAATAATGATGATGGTGATAATGATGATGGTAATGATGATGATGATAATGATGACGGTGTCATGATGATGATAATGATAATGTGATGATGATGTAATAATGATGATTCGAGGATGGTTATGATGCTAATAATAGCAATAATAATATCAAAATAATGATATTACAACAAAATTTTTGAAATGGATATTAAAGCAAATTAACAAGCTTTTTATTCCAAAATATAAACCTAAAAAATATAATAATAATAAAGAAAAATTAGAGTGTTTGATTGTGAAAATTTAATAGAAAATATAAAAATAGAAATTTTTTACGAATGTCTGTACCTGAGTCATTTCCTGACTGTAAGTCTATTAGGCTGAATGTCTCAAATAGTGCACACAAAGCAATGGTCAGTATTGTTTTTAGTTCTCTGGGCTAGGATTAACAAACTAGTACAGGCTAAGTACTAACTAAGTATATCTAAAATCAGAAACCAATACTGCTCCAAGCTCAGTGCATTGAAAGAGGCTTAAATGATCATTTTAATTGATACACTTTAAATTATAGGGGATCAATTTTAAAGTATATCTATGACTTATTGAACCATATTTCCATAACTGTCACATTTCCGCAGATCATTGGTGCATTGGTGTACGTGGCACTATGATCCATTGCACAAAGGAATGACCGTTAAAACATTATTTTTTATGAATAATGCACGCTCATTTTATTTACTTGTGACCTAACTAGGATATATGTTACTGTCTCTGATAAGTTTGTGAGTATACTTATTTTAATTAACTTATGATAAAATATCAATATTAGTTTATCTCCATGCCTATTCTTGAACCCTAAAATTAACATTAAAACATTCATGTTGACCTACATGTAGCATTAAAGTGACCTTAGATATATTTGTGTGTATTACTAAAGCTGACATTTGATCATATCAGATGAACCAGAAAGTTATAATTATTACAGGCTTGTACATGTGTATCTATACTTATCAGTATGATACAGTGTGCAGTATGAAGCTTAAGGTGACTAAAATTTAGTGACAGCCTGTAGTATCTTAGTCAGTGGAACGTTTACCCTGCAAGGGACAGGACAGGGTCCAATGAGTGTTCCTATGCTAAGTGCTCACCATATGAAGTGGAAGTTGCCGTTGGATGAGGTATAGAACAAAGTCCTAAATGTCAGTGTAGATATGATCTGTTACCCCGTACACCCTAGGGACACATTTAAAGTGGTCTCTATCATCTGATTTGAAGTAAATATAAATTTGGACTGTCCATAACACATTGTATGCATTTATTGTCCAGTGTGAGTACATTTATAAACTGGTGCAAAGTGTGGGAATTAATGTACATACAGTGAAACCTTCTTGTGAGACCACTGTCTTAAAAAAAAGTCCACCTGTTTTGAGTAACCACATTTTGAAAACTACGTAACTAATCCTTAAGATGGAAGCTTTTTTTTTGGAGAGATCATCTGTCAAATAGGACCACATTTCAGTGGCAGGAGGGATGGTCTTTTAAGACTGGTTCCACTGTACTAACGGCTTTATGGGACTCTCTGGCAGAGAAATTTAAGGTTAAGGTTTGGCATATACAAACTAACAGCATTATCTGAACCATAGTGCGAAAAGAATGTGTTATGTCCTTCAATAAGATAAATAACACGAATTATTGTCTATGTGTGGTATAAGCATACACTATGAAACTTAAATATAACCCTCTGTTAAACTTGAAATTTTAAAAGATATACATGAATATGTGTTAGTTCAGTGTGAAACTTGAAACTTTTGAGCATCCATGTATAGCCCACTAAATAAAAAATTGACTTACAGCTCATTTCAAAAATTAATTCATGTGGTTATACCAAGCACTGTCCAATAGAAAATAATCTTTTAAAAATGTAATCTCTATTTTAAACTTTTACTTGATTCATAAAAGTATTTGAAAAAAAATAATGAACATGTGCCTTGGCTTTAAAAGATTTTTCAGTTCATTTTACTCTGTAAAGTATCGCTGAGTACAAATGCATTTGTATATTATAAAACTTTCGACTAGCCATGACCTAAATTATTTTGCACTTTTAAAACTTAAATCTTCTTATCTCTTCAAATTTAAGTGGCAGATGTTACCATACAGAGTTTTTCATGACACAGGAAACAATTTTTTACCTTTAGCCTAGATCAACAGAAGTGATCTATGTTAGATAAACTCTTGTCAAATACAGGGTTAGAACAAGGGATCTTATTGTCTGACAACTCGTAAATGTGATAAACAATTGATTGTGTAAAGAATCTATCGCTAGATACTTAGGACATTTTGATATGCATCTAATCAGCTGATTTTTGTGTTGTGATCAATCGCCAGTCATCATATATCGCCAGCCATCGTTATTGGCCCTCATTCTGGGTATTTGATCAGCATTTGTCGATTTAAACAATAATCCTCGACTTTGTGACTTTAAGATTCAAACTGTACCAGTTATATTTTTCAAGTGTCGATTTAAAAGAAAAAAATCTACCTGCGGGATGGATAAACAAATTAGAGAGCAAGTGAACTTCTTACGGTGGATTATGTCCGCCTATTTTTTTATTGAATGAAGGACTTGATTTACCTGATGATTTTGAGACTTTGCCTTTAAATCATATCTAGCATGCTCTTGAAGTCTTGACAATATATCTCTTCGATCGTAAATCGGCAGTTGATATTTATCACTTCATAAATAATTGGACGGGATGTGTTATTGAGGAAAATATCGTAAGTTGTGTATCGTAAGTTGTGTGTTGTAAAATATGATCAAATTTGTTAGTATACAAACTTACTTGTTATTTATGATCTTAAAGAACGTGTTATTGGGTAGGAAATAGGCATTTTATGGGTACTTGTGAAAAGAACCTGTTGAAATAGATTTTCACGAATAAGATATTTGTGTATACTAGATTATTTCTGAAATATTTCTACAAACTACATAAATAAAATTTCTTAAAATGATGTTTATTTTCTTTTCAAAATGTGACGTTTGTTGTTTCCTAAAAGTCTTCTTTCACTGTGTACATGTAGGTATTAAAAGTATCATGTTGATCACGATATCGTAAACAGTTTGTTAGGTGACATCCAGATGGTTTGTGGTCTTGGTACCTTGTTTTGAAGGTTTTATTCTTCATCACTAACAATTGTTTTTTTTTCTCTCTCGTCTCTTTCTCTGTGTCATCTCTTCGTCTCTCATCTTTTTTCTCCCACTTCATATACTCTTTTTTATCTCTTTGTTTTTCCAGCATTCTCTTCTATAATGTATCACTCCCTTCTTTCTTCTCTCTCTTTCTCCCCTTCTTTCTCTCACACTGGCCCTCTTTCTCTATCTCTCTATCTCTGTCTGTCTTTGTCTCTATCTCTGTCTGTCTCTCTCTCTCTCTCTCTCTCTTTCTCTATCTCTCTGTCTGTCTTTCTCTCTCTCTCTCTCTCTCTCTCTCTCTCTCTCTCTGTTATTGAAATCAGAGACAATTTGAGTCCTTAGATCTAAAATCTTTTTGAATTTTGCAATTAACACTACAAATACTGTTATACTATTACAATACACGACACCTTGTTACACCTGATACCTGACATCTTTGAGAAGATTTTGAATCCAATATGTCTTCATTATTCTTACGATACATTCACGTTTTTTATTCTCCATTTTAGAATGTTGAGACCTTTCTTGACTTTCTGATTTGTGAGTAGGTTGGTATTGTATTACATATTTTGACATATAAAACTCTGCAATTGACATTTCTGATACTGAAGTCTCTTGTCCCGTGTAACGCACGTAAATGATATGTCATATTCGTATTGAATTCATACTTGAAAATATAAAAGGTTTTCGTGGATGTGCTATCGGGAATTATTTTCCCAGGATAATCATCCGAATTAATTGGCTATTTTTGCCACTCGTTGCAGTACATATTAAATGGTGTGAAAAAGAATCCACTAATATTGAATTGGTAGATCGTTATAGCATTGATTTTTTTTGTATTTTAGCACAGCGAAACGTAACGTGCCTTATATACTTTGTTGATTTGTATTAACCATACTGATGTAGATAAATTGATAGACGTAAGTTTGTACAGGATAAAAGATTGGTTGTATTGGTGTTGGTATCATAAATGTTGAGATCTGTTGTCAGCTTAAATCGTCACACATTATTTTTCCTTCCTAAAAAAACATCATGATCAAAGTTGGTAAGAATGAATGTACTCTATCTTTAGTTTGTAAATATTATGCAATTGATCAGAAACAAAAGTCATGTACAGTAAATAGTCTGCCACTTAATTTAATTTGTTGGCACTCATGTCTGCGAATTAAAAGTTTTCAGATTTATTTTGTTGGTCCTCATGTCCGCGAATTGAAGTTTTAAGATTTAGTCTGTTGGTCTCCATGTCTGAAAACTGAAATTTTTAGATTTACTTTATTGGTCTCCGGTGTAGCTATTGGACTCTGCACATTGAAATCAATAAAACTGCAGATTATAATCGGCCCCTCTCTCTCCTTCTACAACATATTTATTTCAGAGAACACCACTAGTCAGCTGTACACAATGAAATGAATTGTTTGGAATTTAGTTTCTGAATTCTATTCATCTTTAGATAAATAATTATCTGAAAATGATAGGTAAAATTAAGAAATTCCTGAATTGAGCTGTAAACATTTAATTCTTGGCATATCATTGTCGTTTTAATAGATATTTAAATCTTGATTAAGGTGGGGTTTAAAACAGGACAATCAAGGTTCAATTGCCACCTGTTATCCGCCATTTGTTTAGATTTTGGGGGTCCCTGTTTGTGTAAGATAGTAGTGGATAACAATTATGTCATGTATCAGTTTGTAGTTAGATAGTAATGTCATTGATATTACACCGAAAACTGATAGGGAGTACAGGGAGGACTGAGATAACGATGGTCGATGGTCGGTTATTTGTGATAATGACTGCAGGTGTTGGCTTGGATAATCTCAGGCGAAACAAAGTAAAAACAATGAACTTGATACATTTAAAACACAGTAATGTCATTTGTCACATGATTTAACTGATGACAAAATACAGGGATGGATCTAGGTATTGTTCCATGCGATGATGCATTTATGTTACAATATTCTAGTGTGGGTTGATATTTCAGTATTAGCAATTCTCTAGATTGTCATTTGCTCCTTTCTGATAGATGTATTTCATTATTCTAGATAACACATAGATTTTAAAACAGAAGTAAACACAATTGATTCGATACATTTAAAACACAGTAATGTCATTTGTCACATGATTCAACTGATGACAAAATACAGGGATTGGTCTAGGTATTGTTCCATGGGATCGTGCATTTATGTTACAATACTCTAGTGTGGGTTGACATTTCTGTATCAGCAATTTTCAAGATGGTCAATTGCTTCTCTGTGATAGACATGTTTCATTAATCTAGATTACACATAGATTTCAGAACATATATATGGTGAACAATTAGATTTTGTTCTTGCCAGTATATAACCCAGTGCCAAAGTAGCCATCCCCATCATGCATTTCAGCACATGGATAAAGTAGGCCCTAGGAATTAAGTAAGGGATGAACCCCTTGGTCAGGATCAAGGACTCCTGTAGGATCCTAGGTCTCTGTCTGGATTAAGAGGACCCTAGGAATTAAGGTGGAAGGAGATGAACCCCTTAAGAGATAAGGCCTATCTGTAAGAGATAAGGCTGGGACTTTAAGAGGACTCTCCTGTAAGAGACTTAGGCTTTGGGACTCTGGGACCCAGATACTCTGGGACTCCTGTAAGAGATAAAGGCCCTGGAGATAAGACTCTGTAAGAGATAAGACTGGGACTCCTGGGAACTAAGAGATAAGACCTGGGACGCCTGTAAGAGATAAGACTCCTGTAAGAGATAAGGGACTCCTGTAAGAGATAAGAGACTCCTAAGAGGACTCTGGGACTTCTGTAAGACTCTGGGATAAGGCCCTGGAACTCCTGTAAGAGATAAGACTCTGGGACTCCTGTAAGAGACTCCTGTAAGAGATAATACTCCTGTAAGAGATAAGACTCTGGGGACTCTGGGTCTCCTGTAAGAGATAAGACTCTGAGACTCCTGTAAGAGATAAGACTCTGGGATAAGAGATAAGACTCTGGGACTCCTGGGACTCCTGTAAGAGATAAGACTCTGGGACTCCTGTAAGAGATAAGACTCTGGGACTCCTGTAAGAGATAAGACTCTGGGACTCCTGTAAGGACTCTGGGATGTAAGAGAGGCCCTGGAACGCCTGTAAGAGATAAGACTCTGGGACTCCTGTAAGAGATAAGACTCTGGGACTCCTGTAAGAGATAAGACTCTGGGACTCCTGTAAGAGATAAGGCCCTGGAACTCCTGTAAGAGATAAGACTCTGGGACGCCTGTAAGAGATAAGACTCTGGGACTCCTGTAAGAGATACTCCTGTAAGAGATAAGACTCTGGGACTCCTGTAAGAGATGCCTGTAAAGAGATAAGACTCTGATAAACTCCTGTAAGAGATAAGAGACTCCTGTAAGAGATAAGACTCTAAGAGATAAGACTCTGGGACTCCTGTAAGAGATAAGGCCCTGGAACTCCTGTAAGAGATAACACTCTGAGACTCCTGTAAGAGATAAGACTCTGGGACTCCTGTAAGAGATAAGACTCTGGGACTCCTGTAAGAGATAAGACTCTGGGACTCTGACTCTGGGACTCCTGTAAAGAGATAAGAGACTCTGGGACTCCTGTGGAACTCCTGTAAGAGATAAGACTCTTGGACTCCTGTAAGAGATAAGACTCTGGGACTCCTGTAAGAGATAAGACTCTGGGACTTCTGTAAGGACTCTCCTGTAAGAGATAAGACTCTGGGACTCCTGTAAGAGATAAGACTCTGGGACTCCTGTAAGAGATAAGACTCTGGGACTCCTGTAAGAGATAAGACTCTGGGACTCCTGTAAGAGATAAGACTCTGGGACTCCTGTAAGAGATAAGACTCTGGGACTCCGGAGATAAACTCCTAAGAGTAGACTCTGGGACATAAGACTCTGGGACTCCTGTAAGAGGACTCTGGGACTCCTGTAAGAGATAAGAGAGATAAGACTCTGGGACTCCTGTAAGAGATAAGACCTGTAAGAGATAAGAACTCCTGTAAGAGATAAGACTCTCCTGTAAGAGACTCTGGGATAAGACTGGGACTCCTGAGGACTCTGGGACCTGTAAGAGATAAGAACTCTGGAGACTCCTGTATAAGACTCTGGGGATAAGAGATAAGACTCTGGGACTCCTGTGTAAACTCTGGGACTCCTGTAAGAGATAAGACTCTGGGACTCCTGTAAGAGATAAGACTCTGGGACTCCTGTAAGAGATAAGACTCTGGGACTCCTGTAAGAGATAAGACTCTGGGACTCCTGTAAGAGATAAGGCCCTGGAACTCCTGTAAGAGATAAGACTCTGGGACGCCTGTAAGACTCTTGGACTCCTGTAAGAGATAAGACTCTGGGACTCCTGTAAGAGATAAGGACCCTGGAACTCTGGGTCTCCTGTAAGAGATAAGACTCTGGGACTCCTGTAAGAGATAAGACTCTGGGACTCCTGTAAGAGATAAGACTCTGGGACTCCTGTAAGAGATAAGACTCTGGGACTCCTGTAAGAGATAAGACTCTGGGACTCCTGTAAGAGATAAGACTCTGGGACTCCTGTAAGAGATAAGACTCTGGGACTCCTGTAAGAGATAAGGAAACTCTGGGACTCTGGGACTCCTGTAAGAGATAAGCTGGGACCCTGTTAAACTCTGGGACTCCTGTGAGATCACAGTAAAAATACTGAGATCATCACTGAGATGTTCTAAGAATAAACAACAACAACAAAGAGATAAAAACACTCCCCAAAAGACTCTGGAAAAACAATATCAATGAAATGTTAATCTAGATATCTTAAAGCTTTCTTCGACTAGATATCTTAAAGCTTTTCCCTGCTATAGGTAATACATGTACCAGACCTGTCTAAGTTTGAGAGATGATTGTCAAAACAAGAAAAAAATCCAAAAAACAAACAAACTTGAACTAGCACCTGTCTTATAAAGCAATATTTGAAAATTCATTAAACGTCTACAAACTTTTCCTTTAAATAAAACCCACCTGTCTTGAGAGACCACATTTCAGTGGCAGATGGTGAGGTTTCTCACAACATACTCCAAGATAAATACAAATTGTTACAGACAGCTACAGACATATTATTAAATGGAATTCTTTTAGATCAAATATCATCACTTGTATACTTCATTGCTTTTGTACTAGGAATAAAAAGATTATAATCTTATATTATAGCATCACTGAAAACTAAATGTATTGTTAAGCAGAGAAAATTAATTCTGTCTGAAATCAATTCAAATATACATGCACTTATCAATGACTGATAAATTCTTATTCATGTAAATGGCAGATCTAATTCATCAATACTGAACACTTCAACATGCTCAAGGTTTTGCCATTATCCGGATGAAATTGATACTGTTTTATGGTTGTTAAAAGAATACAAACATCTGATCAGAATGATAAAATGAAATCGTTTTGTCAACATATATGGAAATATATTATTGATGCCAAAGTCTATTATCATATAGGTTTACAAATGCATTATCATTACATAAAAGATTTTATGGGCATATCACAGAAATTCTATTTTATTTTCTATTTTTGTCTTATTAATTTAAATTGATTTTCCTCATCTTTTATCTTGTATATATATATTTTATCATATGGTATTATTAAGTTGAATATTTATTGGTTATTCATTTAAATAATATAAAATGTACATCTATATGTAACCAAACCTGGCAAAAGGGATATATGATCTTTTTTCAGAGTTGTCATTATTTAGAAAATCTCAAATTGATTCATTACACTGTTGTGGTCGGTCATTATGTAGTTGTATGCCATACAATACATGTATATAGTTTTTGTTTTTGCATTTTTAACTTCTTTCAAAAAATCCTGGACAGTTGACACCCCCCTTCAAATTTGTACATTGTAATATCTATTTGGGTATTGATAACAGATAGGTGACCTTTTCAGTCCCTTTTGGTCCCTTTGTTGTTTTTGGGAAGATTACCAAATAGCATATAAGCTTGATCGTCCACTAAATCAAGTTAAGTCCAGGCATCTTTTTTAAGTTGAATACAGTAGAACCTGTCTTGAAGACCACTGTCATGAAGGACCACCTGTCTTGTGTGACCAAATTTTGAAAACCTCTCTGTTAAATATCTCTGTGAATAAAACCTCTTTTGAGAGATCATCTATCTTGAGAGACCACATTTTAGTGGCAGAAAGGGTGGTCTCTTATCTCCTCAACCCCTGAAAAACAACAGACTCTCCTGTAAATCAATGACTTTGGATAGTCCAAATGTGTCTTTAGGGGTGAAAGAGTTCAGGTTCCACTGTACAAAAAATAAACATCAGAAGTATGACCACTTGACCAAGTCTTTGTAAACTAACCCTTCAGGGAAGTATCAAACATTTTATCCCCACAAGCATATCAATATCCTATCTATTTAAAACATAGTCTTCATAAGCATTGTGACCGACAGTGATTTATAAAGATACGAGTCGTCAATTTCCTTGTTGTGTATGATGTCAGTTTCCTCAGGCTTATAAATAAGTAAATTCATTGTTATAGGGGGTATGTTATATTGATTTCTTCAATTAAGGTGTTCATGTTTGTTATTGATTCTTGGCTTCTACAGAAGGGCAAATGGTATTTTTATGTGTCTTAATAATCCTGAAATTGCATTGAAGTCATTTAGTCTGTGTGAGGAGCATTCACTTGTTATGTGCACTAAGTATTTTGGCAATATATATACAATATAGGTTATGTTAAATTCTGCAATGTGCCAAGGTGCTAATTAAATAAATAGAAAAGAAAAGGAGAAATAAACAATTGTTTTGGAGATTACAGATATACCATTCTTCACTCATCAACCCCTGAAAAACAACGGACTCTTCTGTAAATCAAGACTTAGACCAGTCCAAATATGTCTTTAGGGGTGATTGATTTAATTTCATAAATGCTTTTTGTCTGTTTGAATGATATTTTATGCTTAGCTCAACAATTTTTCAGTTATATGGTGGCGGCCAGTTTTTACTGGTGGAGGAGAGAACCCAGTTATTATGTATCCCCGAGAAGATACCACCGGCCTTCCCGCAGCTAGCAAACTTTCTCACAAAATCGGCTTAGGTTAAATTGGGACTCCAAGCCATGCTGAATAGAGATGAAAATGTCACACTTGCTCTAACGATGTGGCTACAATTTCAATAATGAATCACTGTTACTTAAATGTTTGAAATTAATATATTTCTATCTGTCGCTTTTCCACAACATACCATCTGCTGCCAACATACATGATTATTTGTTTAATATCACATTATAGTTTTGTAAATCAGATATATACAATTCAACCCATATTGTTTCTGTAAGTATTTCTTTTTTTACCTGTCAACTTGTACCATAATAAAAAAAAAAAAAAAAAAAAGTAATGAAATAAAATCTTTGTTTTGGTGGAAGCAGTGTGTTTTACAGTATATATTTTTGTTGCATGCTTTATATAATCTTGTTTCAAATTATGTTATAAATATATCAGATTCACTTTTTAACATATTAATATATTTATTTTTTAGGAGAACTGTGAACCTTGACCTGAGATGAAGACCATCACTTCCAGTTCTTTTTGATGACCCTTAGCATTATAAGGTACGCATTTACACTTAAACCGTTCAGCTATTTATCTTTCTGATCTCGATTCACAAATGGTCAAATGACATTTTAATTGTATACCTTTAAGCCCTCATCTGTTTTTATATGTTATTTATTTAGCTGATAAAGAGAGATGTGACATAAAAGTATAAATTTCATTTTTACATTTATATATCATATTAGCTAGGCAAACAATTAAAACACTTGTTTTAATTGATTTGTTCAAATAGAAACACATCCATTAGAGCTGCAGGCCCTAAGCTATTAGAATCAATCACTTTGTCATTGATGTGATCAGTTTCAAGGAGATGTAAATTTCATACCGGTGGTTTTTGATATCTGTTTGTTAGAAACAGTGGTGTCCATTGTTCTGAAGGAGTTATATATAAACTTGATTACCGCATGCATAAACATAGGAATGTAAGTATTGAAACATGTGTTATGCTGGTGTAACGACAAATATTTGAATTCTTTTTGAGTTAGTAGATTGTAAACGGTCTTGAGAGACTACTCTCAAGAGCAACCACCTGTCTTATGAGGCCACAAACAGAACACCATTTTTTGCACCGACTTATAAGTTGGTCAACTGCAAATCCCAAGAATTTACGCCCAAGGTCTTCCTCTGACTTATAGGCGAGTCAGCTTATTAGGTGAATCGACTTATAAGTGAGTATATATACGGTACAGAGAAAAGAATTGTGATTAATCAATAAAAATAATTGAAAAACAGATAGAAAATCTGTTTTTTATTTAGGGGGAGTTGATTATTCAAATGGGAAAGTAATTTCTGATTATAATCAACCTTAAAAAAGCCAAATCAGTTGTATCTAAAATTGAAGTAACCAACCAAATTTGATCTCAATTAAGTGTTTATAGAATGTAGAAGGTTTTAAAAGTTTGTAATTTCACATAATTTAACCTATTTGGCAATGCGCATTCATAAAACATTACAAAGGAATATCTTACTCTTTGTGGCAAATGTTGAGGTGGGGTACACGCAATATATACCTTTATAACACCTGCAATTTTGATAATTAAAAATAAGATCAAGGCGTTACCTGAAAAAATACATCGACTGTAGATTGCCTTTAAATTACAGAAATATTTCTATTAAGTGCTCAGTAAAATGTTAATTTTGTTTACGTTTTGATTTAAAATCAGAATTTCATTTTAAAAGTTAGAGAAAAATATAATAATGGTTAGTACTTATTATGATTATACATAATTTCATATCTCTTAGAAGATGATATATCATATGAAAGTAATTTCTAGCCCATTGCTTAAATATTATTTGTTTGAAGTGCTGTGACTCGTAGACGGTTGGTAGGCAAAGGATTTTTTTTAAAGAAGAAGTTCTTCTTTTAAATTTTAATATGTTAAGTGGGAAAAAAAAGATTTAAAATTTTAAATAACAGAAAAATGAGTAGGTATATCTGCTTAAAATAGATTTTGGATCTGGACTTATTTTAGGTTGGTCAGTCAGGTATCATCCAACAATTCTTTTTTTTTTCTTTTTTTTTTTTTGGCCTAATAGTAAGCTTTGTTGAGGCCTTTGTTCAAATCAAAGGGTTTTCTTCTTTGACAAGTATAAGTTTTATTTTAAAGGATGATTATAAAAAAGTAAAGCGCAATAGATCATATTCTGATATCACCACAAAGATCTGTATACATTTTACCTTGTTTTTTTGTTTGTTCATCCTGCCAACTTTATCACATTTGTGTATCTATATGTATACTTTCACTTTCACTAATTTTTATTTACCGGTACTACAAGTACAGGTATGGAAAGCACCTGTTTTGATGGGATTATAACATAATTCATTGCTATTCTAAATATGACATTTGTTTTCGCTTTGTCACTGAAATGTCAGTTTCATGGGCAATTAAATACATCTATAGGTTTTAGAAATCACATTTGTTGTTAAAAAGAAACAAATATAAACATATAATTGAACTTGGAGAAGGCAATTGAAATTAATCTAAAATGGAACCTAGATGACCAGAGAACTGAGTGACTAACAATACAAAGTTAATGAATCGAGTCTGTTGTATCAGACAGCCATTACCGTGTACCTGTAGGTGACTTGCATCTCTATTGATGTCGTAAACAACATCCTCAGAATATAATTGAAATTTTGATGTAATAGAACTTTGATGATGTTAAACTTCAGATTTAGTTAATTCATACCGACATTTGAAGTCTCCAGAATGAACTTCAGGCGACTTCATAATCTGATGTCTGAGGAATGGGTGGATGTATGCTAAGTTGGGCGGGTGTAGGTAAGGCGGATGTCCAGCCAGGATGTCAAACTATGGGTTCTGAATGATAACTTGAGCAACCTTTAGCCAAATACAGTGAAGTTTAGAAATGTGATCTAACAATAGACTTGGACTGAGTTTTTATGATTATTGACTTTATTGTGTTCAGGATTTCTGACCTTCAAAATCCTTGGATACGGTCAAATTTTGGGATTTTTGATGACTCTATGGGTAAGCGTTAATTAGATGTTATATATACTGCATTGGAACTTTAGTATAAGGTTATTCAGATAAATTGTAGTTTTACATTTATTTCATATCAAGTACAATTTTGTTTCTCGCACGTATCTTATAAATTACTTTAAAACTAAGGTTGAAGTCATCATCACCACAATTTGATAAAAATATGTATTTGCTCAACAAAATTTAGAAAATTATTCTCTTAAGTGAAAGTATAATGTCCATATAGTGGTTCTACAGTGTAATTAGTTAGTGGTTCTACAGTGTAATCACTTAGTAGTTCTACAATGTGTCAACTTAGTGGTTCTACAATATATCCACTTAGTGGTTCTACAGTGTAATCATTTTGTGGTCCTATAGTGTAACCAGTTAGTGGTTCTACAGTGTATCCACTTAGTGGTTCTATAGTGCAAGCACTTAGTGGTTCTACAATGTGTCAACTTAGTGGTTCTACAATGTGTCCACTTAGTGATTCTAAAGTAATCATTTTGTGAATCTCAAGTGTAACCACTTAGTGGTTCTATAGTGCAATCACTTAGTGGTTCTACAGTGTAATCACTTAGAGGTTCTACGAAGCGTCCACTTCGTGGTTCTAAAGTGTAATTTTTTTGGATTCTACAGTGTAACCACTTGGTGGTTCTATAGTGCAATCACTTAGTGGTTCTACTGTGTAATCACTTAGAGGTTCTACAATGTGTCCACTAAGCAGTTTTACAAAGTGTCCATTTTGAGGGTTTTAATGATTGTAAAAAATTAACGTAGGTGTACACATAGTGGTAACAAAAACATTATCACTACTCACACACTGTTTTACCATCGTGACTTCAAGTCCAGCCGGCAGCAGGTTGGTTTCCTGTCCTTCGGGTGAGACAGTAAAAACCGTGGTCCCATGTCACAGTAGGTGTCGGCACGTTTACGAACCGTCACTGCTCAATGGCCGTAAGTGCTGAGCATAGGCCAAAATTTGAAGCCCTTCACCAGCATATGGTGACATCTCCATGTGAGTGAAATATTTTTGAGTGGGATGTTAAACAAAAAGAAACAAACAAACAACCAACCAATGTTTAATTGCCCCAAAGAATATATCCCCAAGCCGTACTTTTGTAGTGACTGAATCTCAGCTGATATAAGAGTACATCTATAATTCAAGAGAAGATATACCTTTCAACTACTGATAAAAAGAATTCATTTATTGTTTGGTAAAAGAAGAAGTAAAACAAATATCCAGTTTAAATGTTTTGGAATAAAATGTTGAACAACAAAATTCTTTGCTCTATGATGTTAATTAATAAGGAACAGCATCAATAGCTTTGCTGTATTGCCACCACTATCAGAATATTTTCCACAAGTTTTACGCCTCATTACATACGGTTATCAGATCACCATGATGATGATTAAGGTTTGATGGCAATGGAAATTTGAAAGAGGGATTGCATCTGCCGAACTTATCTACACAACTTCCGATTCTGATTTACTCACTCTGACTTGACGATAGTATATAGACATTTGTATGCTCCCTCATCTCCGAGTAATTTGTTCACCTCTAATTTAAGTTGCTATGCTCGGAGAACTCCTAATTGTTGAAAGTCACTTGTTTCAATAGTAGAAATGATTGACATGCAGCTTATGAAAGAAATGATGATGTCGGCTGATGAGGGCGGCAGTATCTGATGATTGCTTTTATATTCGACATCATTATCAAATGTCTCATTATTTCACATGATCATGAGTAAGATTGCAATCTCGTTAAGTAATCAACAGAAAGATTAATAATTCCAGGGATTCTATTCAGTATTCAACAAAAAGTTTATTACAAGAATTCCGGATTCCGTTTAGTATTCAACAAAAAGTTTATTATGAGAATTCCGGATTCTGTTTAGTATTCAACAAAAAGTTTATTACGAGAATTCCGGATTCCCTTTAGTATTCAGCGAACATTGATAATTGTATTGATTAACAGTTTCTTCTGAAGTACATGTATTTCAAATATGGAATAGAGAAATTGATTGTCGTAAATAATGATTAAGTGGCCTCTCGATATCTTCGTCATTTGCTGTAAACATTTGTAAAGCATGGACATGTACAATGTAGGATTTGATATTACTAGTAATTTTGTTCTCCAGAAATTTTCGGCCACTTGGCCTTTATCAAGTAAAAGACGACAATATGTATATCAGTAACATAGTATTTAGTCTGCACAATACAATATTTGACTGTATTGGGTATTGTGCAGACTTAATACTATGTAACTGAAAAACATATTGTCATCTTTCACTTGATAAAGGCCAAGTGGCCGAAAATTTGTGAATTTTGAGTGTTTAACTGTTTTTTCGCATATCGAGAATTAGTTATGAATTTATGTTATATCTGTACAATTGAGGCCTCCATTGCTAGTTCAAGGAATTAAATGCCGATAATTACATAGACTAGACTAGAAGAAGACGAACACATGCATAGTCAAATATGTCTATAAATGCCACTCTAGGGAACAACACCCAATATAGACAGGTGGCCTTTTTAAAGAGGTTTATTCATTTTAAAAAGTTAACAAAGGTTAAGTTTTAATAGCCTTGATAGGCAGGTGCCCTTTATACAAAATTGGCCTTTAATGCAAGTTTGGTTGTATTAGAATATAGATCGAATAGTAGTAACACATATCTAAATACTGTTCCTTTCAGTGGTATCAATTTTATACCACTGTGGTTACAGGTATGCATAAATGAATAAGTAATTAGTTGATGTTGACCAAGCTAATTATTCCACTTTGCCATTGCACTTTTCTATGTAAATGTTGCCAGTTGGAATGCATATTTAATGCCAGTGGATTTGGTACTGGATGTACACTTTTCACTTGAGACACAAGTGATAACACTAAATCACAATATTCAATTTGTAGGCTTAAAAGCCATTGTGTGCAACATTAGAACTAATTAATTCTGCTTGTATATAGAAGTAATAAGAAACAAGGATACGAGCCACTGATACTTGTCACCGTGGTAATTGAATACTTAGGTGAGAAATGCTGAAGATCTGAAATCTTAATTGAAATTCTGTATATCTTCAAACAGTGGATAATGAAATTCTGATGTTGTTCTTTAAGCTGTGATCTGAAACCTTTTTGTACTTTGCACTTTCATCTGCTTAGCAGTATATTATGTCCATAGAGAGTTTTGTTTTTCCATCTATTCCCATTGAGGTGATCAGTTGCTAATGATGTTTTTGGTGCTGGATCACGGAATTTAATGAGGTTCAAGTCATTATTACAGTGGAACTTGTCTTGAGAGGCCATTCCCGTCTGGCATGAAAACGTGGTCTCTCAAGTCAGGTTATATAATGAAAGAAATGTTCAACCAAGTGTAATGTGATCTGTCAAGACAGATTCTACTGTATTTAATGCCCCCAAAGATAGAGGGTGTCCATTTATTTGTACAGTGAAACTTGTATATAAAGACTCCCATAGGGACACAGAAAAACCAATCTTTATAGGAAGGTGGTCTTTATATAGAGGTTGACTTGTACACAATGGTATTATTGGGAATACCAAAAAAAAAAAAAACAGACTTTATGACCAGGTGGTCTTTATACACAGGTAGTGGTCAAAGCAAGTTTTATTGTACATGTATATGAAAATCTCAGATATCAAAGTATAAATCTTCAGGATGACCAGAATACAGTAACATTGTACAAATCTGGTGGATACTGGACAAATGCCACTTCTGGAAATACAGAGGTGGGATCAGGTGTCATGGAGGAGTGAGCATCCCCTGTTGACTGGTCACACCTGCTGTGAGTCTACAGTCAAATTTACAACATTCCATCAGATAACTTTATCCTTTGACAATATTTGCTAGAGTTATGGGAATTATAAATATTTATGAATGGTCTAGCTCACATTGGCATAATGTTTCTAAAATACATTTTCTTATTTACTGAAAAAAATATTCTTAGCATTGTTTTAATTTTTAAGAATTGCTTCTCAAAACTAGCCAATAGCTTATGTTCTGTGTATGAATATCAACTTGCTAATCCTGTATTAGTGGTTTCTTGTTAGACCATATCCCATGTACAATGTAACATTCATCCTAGAATGACAAAACTGGCAGCTTGTGTTTGTAACATGAGTCTGTACCATGAAAAGATGCTGACTGTGCACTTCAGTCACAGGAAAACAAATTGTCCATGATACAATGTACAGTTCTTGTTACATAACATGATATATAATATCCAATGTGTGTATCATAAGCAGTAAACGTATGTTACAAATACTTGTATTTCTGGGACTTTTTGTGATGTCTACTTAATCCCCAGATTATAACAATTTTTTTTATCTAACCACCAGTTATTATCTGTATAGATTTAGAATACTAGATTATTCTTCTCATTGATTAAGTTATACAACAAATACATAAACGAAGTTTGGAGGGAATATAGGATTAGGCTTGTTCCTACGTATGTATGTATGTTACACTTTCTTGTAAGCACTCTAATTATTTTATTTCTCAACGGAATTTCATGAAACTTGAACCGGCACTCCCTTATTTACAGAGTTATTGCTCTTTGTTTTTTTCATTGAAATATTATGGTCAGTGCTCTAACAAGTTTATTTTTCAACAGAATTACACGAAACCTCATACAATTGTTTACTGTGGTAATATCTCGAACGAGTTTGCATTTCGTAACCTGTGCTCTCATTTTACAGAGTTATTGCCCTTTGTTTATTTCATTGAGATATTGTCAACGCTCTACAGGTATTATACAATATTTCTATTGTGAAGGGATTAGTATCACTTGTGATGCTTTGTTGTTGTTTAAAACCAATCATTTACAAAATATGAATGTTGAAGGTTTTTCCTTGGTGATTAGCTTATAATTGATGTAACAAAGAAACTCGCAATTCTACTTTTTATTCAGCAGTTATTGCTTCCTGTTTCGCGATTATAATGCACAGGATTTCAAGAGGTTAGAGTGGCTCTTGTTCCTGATATACAACACATTTAAGAGCATTTTCTGCACTACAGTTGTTAGGTATAGATCTAGATATACTTTGTACTGCAAATAAATTGATAGAGAAAAACTATTGTAGTCATCAATTGGTCATCCTATTTACCTATTCATTTCTTTTCATGGCATTTAAACATCAGGTCAGAGTCATGGGTTCATCTCGACCATTATGTATTTGTCTAAAGGCCATAACTCCTAATATAGCAATTATATCAGCATGTGTATCTCTCATCGCAGATGTCACAGACCAGTCTGCTGACTGTCACTTTTTTGTCACTTACATTGGCTTTAACAGTCTTCCATAAAGCTACAGGTTTCATTCATCCCTGATACCACATTTAGACTGATCTGTATTGATGCCACATTTAGGCTGATCTGTATTAATGCCACATTTAGGCTGATCTGTACTAAGGCCACATTTAGGCTGATCTGTATTAATGCCACATTTAGACTGATCTGTATTGATGCCACATTTAGGCTGATCTGTATTAATGCCACATTTAGGCTGATCTGTACTAAGGCCAGATTTAGGCTGATCTGTATTAATGCCACATTTAGGCTGATCTGTACTAAGGCCAGATTTAGGCTGATCTGTATTATTGCCACATTAGGCTGATCTGTACTAAGGCCAGATTATGGCTGATCTGTATTAATGCCACATTTAGGCTGATCTATACTAAGGTCACATTTAGGCTGATCTGTATTAATGCCACATTTAGGCTGATCTGTATTAATGCCATATTTAGCTTGATCTGTATTGATGCCAGAGTCAGACTAATTTGTATTGATATCACATTTAGGCTGATCTGTACTAAGGCCACATTTAGGCTGATGTGTATTGATGCCTAATTTAGGCTGATGTGTATTGATGCCACATTTAGGCTGATCTGTTTTGATGCCACATTCATTGATCTATATTAATGCCACATTTAGACTTGTCTATTTTCACATTTACAAGTTCAGATCTATGTTTGTATTTAATTGTAACAGAACTATCAACATTAACTCTCTTTTGATTTACTTTGGACAAATTTCAAATACATTTTATATTTCAGATCTTTAAGTAAAATAATCCTTGATGAGCATGAATGTTTTGTTTATGGATTCATCTGACATCTTAGTTGTTGATGACATTGACCATTGAAATCTTTTTGAATGTTTTCTGAAACCTGTGAACTTGTACACTAAGTTTGATCTAACTTCCCAGAGCTTTCAGAATGCCACTGTGTTATTTGGTTTATCCAATATCACATTCCTAACAAAGGATTTCAAGTTGGAGTTCAGGGTACAAGGAACTGATATTGGAGTGTCATGTCTATGAGTGGTGTATTGCACTCCTTGAAGCCTTTTTCTATCTTTTATATGGTCTCTTTGTGACAGATAGTTTTATTATGTTCTAATGTAAAAAAATCTTGTCTTCCGTGGCTCTGCCGCTCGTTCTTCACTGTGTCGTTGCCATGGCGTTGACTGCTTCCCCCTTCCTTCTCTTACTTCCCTCTCCCCTCCTTCCTCCCTCCTCTGCTGCCCCCTTTTCTGTCTGGACCCCCCACCCTGATGCCTTGCAACCCTGCCACCATGGCCTTCTGTGCTCTGTCGGCCTCTCCCCTGCCTCTTCTTCCTGTCCTCTGCCGCTCTCTCTCTCTCTCTCTGTCTCTGTGTCCTCCAAATAGGACCCTGCTCCTCGCCCTCCTGTCGACCCCTGCTCTTCTTCTGCCGTCTGCCCCCCTGCCTGCCTCATGGTCCCTCCTGCCGGTCTGTCTGAGCTGTGCTCTTCCCCCTGGTTCTGTTTTCCCTCTGACCCTCCTTCCTGGCACTGCATCTGTGACTGCCGCACTTCATGGATATGCCCCTCTCTCTCCCTGCCTCTGCACCCTGGCCCTGGTCTGTGCTCGCTCTCCCTCTGTCTGACCTGTCTGTGACGGCCCTCTGCTGCCTGGCTCCCCACTGTTTCATGCGCCTTGGTCCTGCTGGCCCCTTTCCTCTCCCCTCCTCCACTGGCTGCTGCTGGCCCCTCTACTTCCGCCTGGCTTTTGCATGGCCTCCTCGCCTGTGCTGGACTTTTCGTCCTCGCTGTCTCCTTCCTCTCCTCTTCTTCCTGCCCCTCTGGCCTGCGTTTTTTCCCCTCTAATCCCACTTTCTGTCCCCCTCATCCTCTTACTTTCCCGTCTTCCTCCTGCCACTGCTGTATCTGTCTCCTTGCTGCATCCTCTGCCCTTCCCCCTCTCCTGCCCCCTCAACTGCTCCTGCTCCTGTGCTGCCTCGTTCCCCATGCCTACTCTCCCTTTCTTGCCTCTTTCCACCTGTTCTGGTGTGTATGCCCCCTGGTACCGGTCCCTGGCTGCCTACACTGGTCCCTTCCATGGTCCTTTTCCCTACTACCTGTCGTCTGCTACCCCCCTAGTGGCATGTGGTGCTGCCCCTCCGCCCCTGTGTCTGCCCTAGTTAAAATGTCGCTCTATTGCGTCTCCTGCGTCTGCTGCCGCCTGTGGGGGAGGTCCTATGCACTGCTGCCTGGCGTGGCTTCTCTCCCTGCTGCCTGACGGGCCTCCCTCGCGGCTGGGCTTGTTCACTCAGTCACCAGCGGTGCCCCTCTCCTCTATCTTGGGGGGCCGACTGGCCTGCTGGACTGCGCGGGGCACCCGCCTCTGCTCTCTGTCCGAGCCCCCGGCTCTGCTGGCTGGGGGGCCCAGGCTCCTTATGTGGCTCATCCTCTGTGCAGCGGCCACACCCTCCTTACCCTGCTCGCATCTGGCATGGTGTTCACCTCTTCACTGCGTCCCCCCGCGACCCCTAGCTGTCACCCCTGCCTCCCCCTTGCCGCGGTCCTCATTCTGGCCTCCTACGCGGCGGGCGCCGCGCCTGCCGGCCGGACGGTCTCTGCGAAGACGGAAAAAACACGACTGATCGGGTAGCGGGCCAAACTGAATCCCGAAGGACACCGGGGAGTTCATCGCACACAGCCGCCGTCGAGCAGACTGCACCTCGGCGGGTCCCTTCTGGGGCTGGCACCCCCTCCCTGCCTTGGTCCGTCTTCTGCTCGCCCTGCCCTGACTCCCTCTTCATGTTCCCCCTACGGTACTCTTGTTTCTGTACCTTCCTCCTGCCCTCGTGCTCTCCTGACCCCTCTGCCCCTGACCCCCCCTCTCTACTTCTCTGTCCCCCTGTCTGGTTCCCTGCCTCTCCTGTTCCTGTGCCCTTCACGTGCTGTTTGTTCCCTGCCTCCTTATCCTCCTGGGCATGCTCGGCTGACCTCCCTCATCTGACCTTCATCCCAGGCTGCTTCCTCGCCCTGCGGTGCCTCCATCCCTGGCCTGCGCCCCTCTGCTGCATCCCTCACGCTGATCTTCTGGTCCTTCTGGTCTGGTCTTCTGGCTGTCCTGGTTGCGGATTGATGGTCTCAGCTGCTCTTGACGCCTCTTGACCTGGTCCTGGCCCGGTCTCTGCACGGTCGACCTTGCTCATCCCTCTCTCCTTCTCTGGTTGACTCCGCACTGCTGTCCCCTGCCTGCCGCGCTGCTGTCCCTGTCCTCGACACCTAGTAGCCTCCGGCCCGGATCCAATCCTGAGGTTGTCCAACCCAGGAGGTGCACCCTGGTCTCCACTGTCTCCCGCCCCTCCTGGCCCTCCGGGCCCCCCCGCGGGGTATTACCTCTCGGCCCCAGTCTACTGCTGCGCTGGTTCTTTCGCTCCCTGTTCCCGCTGCTGGCGGATCACTGCTGCCTGAACGTCCTGTCCTCTTCTGTCTCTTGGGTTGAACCCCCCCCCATGTATCTTAGCATCCCTTAACTGGCTCGCTTGCTCTGCTGCACCATCACTCCCTCGGGCTTGTCTCTCTCTGGGTCCCCTGGTTCATCCTGCTCCGCATCCTGCGGGTCTTGACCCAACCGGCCCGCCCCATGCGGTTTTGCATGGCTAGGCTCCTGTTGATCCCCCCGGTTCTCCCCGGGCGCTCTGGTGGTCCCTTCCCTGGCGCTCATGCCGGCTCGAGCTGGCTCTGTACTCTGCCTGATGTCGCGCTCAGCCCCCCTATGCCCTTCGCCCCTTTCTACTTGTTCTCTGCCCTTCTGCCTGTGCCACCCTCTCTGCTGCCTGGCCCCAATCCGGTCCCTCTCCCTGCTCGTTTACCTCTGCCTCTCTGTGCCTGTCCCTTGCCCACTGCTCTCTCCTGCCCCGGGGGGGGGTCGTCCCGCCCGTGCTTGTGCTTCTGCTGGGCTCTCGGCATTGGCGCCCTGCTGACTAGCGAGCCCGGGGCTTACTGAGGTCAGACTGCATCGTTGGTGCGGTTCCCTCTGGAACCATACGCCTCGGCCCGTTGGTTGGTCTGCTACGGCCTGACTGGTGCGGCTTCGGCCCGCCACACAGGCTTGAGAGCACCGTCCGGGGATTGCAAGGGCACCCCACCTGTTGCGGAACGCACACGGAACATGTGGTCGACCCCCAGCTCCTGCTGTACCGCTCCCTGCACGGGGCAGGACGCCTGCCGTCGCAGATGACGGCATGCTATGGTCTGCACGAGTCCCTTGGCCGCGTGCGGTGCCTGCGGCGCGGTAGCTGGTCCCTCCGACGGAGGTGGCCATTCCACGCTGCCGTGCACCCTTGACTCACTGTGCTGCATCCGCATGGGGTGCCCGCCGGGACTCCTCTCGTGCATGCTGCGGATTCAAGAGCGGAGAGGATGTGCTCGCCGCACGGCACGCGTTTCAGTGATGACTCCCCGACCACGTCAAGGACACAGCATTAAAAAGCTGGGGCAGCGCCCTTCCAGTCGCCTGACATCCGTCCCGACGCCTCTGTATAGCCCTCCCACGACGTCTGCTCTCCCCCTGCTGGCCTAACTGCGGGACGGCCTCCGGTCTGGGGTCCCGCAGCTGCGGGACACGCACTCAACATCGGCCACCGTTCGGGGACCGGGCCCCACGGAGCTCTTGCCTCGGCGCGGGGGCGGCCGCTCCGCTGCCGGGCTCAGCTCTGCTCTTAGTCCGGCCAGCTACCTTCCTACGACTGGGGCACCTGTGTGCTCCGGTTCCTGGACTCCCCTTCTCCGGCTAGGCCCACCTCTGCCCCTGGCCTTGTGGTACCTCGCTTCCCTTCGGGACGTTCGCAGGACCTGCCCGGCTGGTACCCCTCTACTCTCCCTGCTCCACCCCTCTTCTGGTTGTACCCGTGTCTTCTTGCTGGCCGTATCACGCTCGCCTGCCTCAACCTGAATCTCCACCGCTTCCATCTTTTGTCTCTGGCTTTAGCTGTGTTTTTCCTGTCACCTCTGTGCTGGCCTTCGTCCTCTCCCTGCCCCCTCAGTCTGCCTGCGTCCCTGTCATATTGCTCTGGCTGGCTCAGGCCCCACCGCCTGCACTTCTTTCTTCGCCTCCCCCCTTACCTCCTCTCCCTACACTCCAACTTCTCTCCTGTTCTTTCCCCTGCGCTCCTCCCCCTCAGACTCCTGCCGTCTCCTGCCCTCCCCCTTCTACCTTGCTTTCTTTCCTCTGCTTGTCTCCTGCGCTCTGCTGCCTGTTAAACCCCTCCCATGACACTTTTCCCCTCCCACTGCCCTCAGCTTCATGCCTAATCTGGCTGCTGTCCCTCTGACCCTTTCCTATTCTCTGACCCCACTGCTCTGCCTCTGGCACTTCTCTCCGGCTAGTCCTCTCACTCGACTACCCCCCTGGCCCCTTGCCCCCCCTAGCCGGCTCTACCTTTTTCCTTGTGTCCCTCGCTCCTCCTGGCTCTGGTGCCCATTTTTCCCCGGTCTGTTCACTGGGGGCCCTGCTGGTCTGCCCACTGCCTCTTCCTTTTCCCGTCCCCTCCTACCCTTGTCCCTGCTGTTCTTAACTCTCTGCTCTTCTTTGCCCCCCCCTCCTGCTGGCCCTGCCCCCACATTTCTGCTCCCCGCTTCTACTCCCCTCCTCCCTTCCCTGTGTTTCCTGTCTCGCATCTGCCTGTCGCCTCCTTCCTGTCTGCTCTCCCCTCGCTCCCCTCTCCCTTCCCCCGGCTTCCCTGCTGGCCCCCCTCCACTGAGTCGTCTCCCCTGCCATGTCCATTGCCATGGGCTGGATCCTTCTGCCGTCCCGTACTTACCCTGCTTGCTGCCCCCTCTCTTTCCTCCCGCTTCTCCCTCTCTCTCTTCTCTGGTGTGGTCTGGCTTCCTCTTGCTGGCCCCTGCCGTTTCCTCTGTCGTTCTGGTCTTCCTGCCTGACCTGCCACTGGCTGTTTCCTTACTGGTTCTTGCACCTTCTTGTCCTGGCACTCTCTCTCCTTCGGACCCCGACTCTTCTGCCCTGCCCCGTTCTACCCCTCCCTCGGTGCCCCCCTTCCTCCTCGCCTTACCTTCATGCACCCGCTACTCTGACCTGTTTCCCTGCTCGCTGCTCTCTGCCACCCCGCCCTGCCTTCCTTCTCCCCGTCTGTGCTGCCCTCCTCCTCCCTCTGTCATGCTCCCATGTGCTAAGCTTGTGGCCGTCCCCTGCGCTACTCCCCCTCCCCCTCCCTCTGGCTTCTGGTCTATACTCTGGTTCCCCTCCTCTTCCTGCTCCTCCCTCCCCCCTCCGCTGCTGCTCTTCGCCCGCCCTGGCCCCCCTCTACTTGCTGTCCTCTTTGAGCTACCCTCTGCTCTCCTTTTCCCCCCCCTGCGCTCTTCCGCGTTGTGTCTCCTCCACCCTTCCTGTGTCCTGCCATGCTCGCGGCTCTTGCGCTGTCCCTGCTCTGCTTTCGGGTCCTGGTTCTCTCCTCTTGCTATCCTGTGTCTGACGTCCCCCTGTCCCCCCCTGTCTCTTCTTCTGCCTCCTTACCCTCTCTCCCCCTTCCTGCCTCCCCCCATCCTTCCCTCTTCCCTCATGCGCTGGGTGGCTGGTTTCTCTCTGCTCTGCTCCTGTTACTCTTCTGGCCCTCTTGTTTCCTGCTCCCCTCTCTCCCTTTGACTTACCCCCTTGCGTCCCATCCACTGTTCTCCCCCCACCCTCTGCTACCCCTTCCCCTCTGCAGCTGCCCCTAGCCTGCTTCTGTCTGTCCACTCTGCTCTCCCTGAGCTCCTGCCCCACCTGGGGGGTCTGGCCTGTCTCTCGTGCCAGCCCAGCTGGGGGGGGGGGGTCTGAGTCTGTGCTGCTGCTGCTGCCCTTTCATCTGATCCTCCCCGGTGCTGGCCTCCTCTGCTCCTCCTGCCCTGCTGTGCCGCCTCTGCTGGCTTTCATGGCTGCTCTGTGTGACTCCCTTTCCTACCTCCTTCCCTTAGGTCAACTCTCCTCTCCAACTTCTCCTGCCCTCTTTAACCTTCGTCCCCCTGTCTGGCCACGCCCCTTCCCCTTGATATGCATCCTCGCTGCCTGCTGCAGGCCCCTGCCCACGGTCTGCGGGCCACTCAGCGTCCCTACTTGCCCTGGTCCCGACTCCTCTTAGTGTTGCTCCGTCCGCCCATCTCCTTGGTCATGGTGACGGCTTTGCCACACTCTAGCACTCCACTTGCTGACTCCTCTCTCCCAGGGCGCGCCATCAGCCCTGGCATGGTGCCGGCCTCGCTGGGTCTGCCCCCCGTCTCGGGTCAAACAGCGTATCTGGCCATGCGCCCGGACATCCCAGCAGCTCACCTCTCCTGCCCTGCGCCGCTTACCCTGATGTAGCTGCCCTTCCCTCCCCTGCCCCTGCTTTCTGCCCGCCTCCTGCTGCTGCCTGCTTGAGCTGGCTGTCCGTGCCTCTGCCCTCCCCCTCTCGGCTTATCTCTCCTCCCCTACTTTCTCCACCCCCCTCTCTGCCCCTTCCTCTCTCCCCTCTTTTCCTCCTGGCTCTGGTTTCTGGGCCCTCTCTGCTGCTGCTTGCATCTGGTGCTGGTATTCTTCTCGCCCCTGGCTACTGTCGCCCCTTGCCTTGGGATCTCCTGGCTATCTGTTCCCCCTGTGTCTGCCGCTCTTCCGCCATGAGGTCCCTCCACCCACGCCCTTGCCCCTTTCTCCCTCGTCCCCCGCACCCTCCATTCTGCCTGCGGCGACAGCCTGTAGAACTCTCACTGACCCTGGGCTGGCCCTTTCTGCCTTCTTTACCCTCCTGCTCCGCATGCCTACTCGCTGCCTCACCTTCTTGGCCCTCCCGTCCTGGCTGCTGGCTCTACTGCTTACTGCACCTGGTCTTCTCTGCGCTGGCTGGGTCTCTCTCTGCTCCCCCGCCCCGTGCTGCCCTTGGTTTCCCTTCCGGGCCCTGCTGCTTCCATCCCTGGTCCCTCCTCCTGTTCACCTGTGCTGGGCTCGCTGGCCTAGATTTGAGCCTCCTGTATGGCTCGGCCTCCCGGCTCTGCTGGCCAGGTCCTCTTCCCTTGCTTCTCCCCCCTCCGCCCCCTCCGGTCTGCCTTCCCTCCCCCCACTGCTTGCTCCTCCCGTCTCCCACACTTTGCCCTGTCTAAGCTCTCCTCCCCCCCTGTCTCACCACTGTCCGGCGGACCCATGTCCCCTGTGCCTCCCCTGTTCTGCCGTTTGGTTACCCTTGGTCCTCCCGCCTGCTGCCGTCCTCCCTCTTCTGACCCTGCTTGTCTGACTCTCTGCCCCTCTGACCCCTCCCCCCCTGCTGTCTCCCCCTGCTCCTCCCTGTCGTTCTGGTTTTTTCATTTTTTTTGCCTTCTCCCTCCTCCAGCCATCCTGGCTCCTCCTCTTGCCCATGCTGTAATGGGGTGCAATACCCTGCTCTTTCTTCCTGGGGTCCCTCCTGGCTCCTGCTTTTCTCTCTGCTTCTCTCCTTCTCCTTGTCGCTGCTTGCGCTGGTTTCGTTGTCCTCTGCCCCACACCCTGCCCTTCGCTGCATGGCCTGTCTCTCGTCCCTGTCTCCTCCCTATCCTCTTTGCCTGCTGCCTCTCCGTTGGCTCTCCTTATCCCTTGCCCCCTCTTGTACTGTTGCTCTCCCTCCACTGTTCTTACCTGCTCCCGCCCCTGCTCCCTGGGTTCCGCTCTCTCAGAGCTTTCCCCTCTCCCTGACATGTCTCCAGGTCCTGCACTGCACTGGCTCCCCTATTCTCTGGCTGACCCCCTGTTGCTGCCCAACTCCCCTCGACTTCTCTGGGCTTGCTCAGCTGCCGACTCTGCTTCTTCCCCTGGCCATTCTGGTGCCCCTGCTCCTGACTTCTCTGGTCCTGCGACTGCCTGGCTCCTTGCTCCCCATCCCCCCCCCTGCTACTGGCCCATGGCTCCTCTGTCTCAGTTTTCCCATGCCTGCTTTTCATCCTACTCTAGCCTCCCTGCCACTCCGCGTCTGGCCCTCTTCTGATCCCCGTTCTTACCTCCCCCTCCATTGCCATCCCTCCCCCTGGTCTCCCGCCCTGTTTGGCCCCCCCCCCTCCCTGTTCTAGGCTGCCTGCCTTTTGACTCCCTGTCTCTCTCCCCTCCTGTACCCCGTGCCCCCTATGTACCTCTGCTGCCTCCTTTGTCTCCCCCTGCCCTGTCAATACCCTCTGGGCTCCTGCTGCTGTACTCCTCACCTGGTTCCCCTTCTGGCCTCCCCCGTGGCCCTCCTGCTTCCTCCTCCCTTCCCCTCCCTGGCGTCTCTGCTCTCGGAAGTGCTTCTCACTCTGCACTTGTCCTTTACTCCTGCGCGCACTGCCTCCTTTTCCTGCTCTCTCCCCCCCCTCCTGCACTCCTGGCCCCCCTGACCTTCTCTTGTCCCTCTCTGCTATTCTCTTCCCCTGTCCCTCCTAGCCGCTGCGCACTGATTCTCTTCCCCTGCTCCCACCTCTGCCCTCTCCACCTTTCCCCCCCCCCCCCTGCTGCGCTATCTGATCAGCTGCCCTGGCTCTGGTTCCGCTCCTGCCCTTCCTTCCTACCCTCCCATCTTGCTGCCGTCTGTCCCCCTGCTTCTTCTCCCTCCCCTGTTGGACCCTCTGCTTCTACCTTGTCCTGCCTGCTGGCCTTTCTTGGGCTTTCCCCCTCCCCTCTTCCTACCCTGCTGTTCTCCCGGTTGCCGATGCTCCCTGTCTTGCCTTCCCTGCTCCTTCTCCCCTGACTGACCCCCCCTCCGCCTGCTGCCGTTCTTCTCTGCCCCCTATCTGCCTGCCTCCCTTCCCTCTGCTTCTTCCCCTGCCCCGTCTGTCTTCTTCTGCCTGTCTCTTCCCCCTGCCTGGCCTGGTCTCTGCCTTCATGTACCCCCCCTCTGCCCCTTGCCTGGTCTTCTCCTGGGCTCGCCCTGACCCTCCCTGCGCCCTTCCCCCCTACTTCCCCCCTCCCCTCATCTTACAACTTCCTCCTTACCTCTTGTCCTATACCTCCTCCAGCCCTGTCCCACTTGGCCATCCCTGCTCCCTCCATTGCTGCCCTCTGGCTGCTGCTCCCTCACCTGCCTCTGCTACTGTTTCTGGCCCCACCCCCCCCTGCCTACCTTGGCCTCCCCTAGTCTCCGCGCCTTCCCCTCCTCCGCTGTCTGCTGCTCCTCTCCCCAGTCTGCCCGCCTGCGCTCCTGACGCTTCTCCGCCTCTGCCTGTAGTCTCATCTCAATCCCACCTCTTCTACTTACCTTGCTCCTCTGATTGCCCTCTCTGGATTAGCTGATCTGCGCCTCTGCCCCCCCATCTCCTGTGAACTGCTCTGGCTGCCTGCTGGCCTGGCCTCTTTCCCTCCCTGCCCCCCCTGCCTTGCCCTGGTTCTCTGTCTCGCCTCTGCCCCCTCTTCCTTCGCCGCTGCTGCCTCGCTCTGTACCTTCCTGCTCGCCTCGCGTCCCTGTCTCTCCCTGGCCTATGCCTGTCTGCTCCCCCGGATCTCCTTCCAGTCTTCTCCCTCCACTCTGCTTCCTCACCTTCTTTCTGCCCCTCCTCCCTGTCTCTCTGCCTGCTCCTGCCTGGCCTCCATATCTGACCCCTACCTGCGCTTGCCTACCACTGTGTACTTCTGGATTCCTTCCCCCCTACATCCGTGCCATCTCCTGCCTGCCTTCTCTCCACTCTAACTGTTGCCTCATTGCCCCACTGCTTCCCCTCTTCCTTCTCCGCTTGTCTCCTACTCCTCTGGCCTCTGTTCTCCTCGGCTGCTGGTACTGGCTCTGCTGCCATCTGCGCCCTGACTTCGGCTTATCTCTCCGCCTTCCCCTCCCAAGCCCTGCCCTGGTCTCCCCTTTGTCTCCCTGCCTACCCCCCTCCATCTCTTCTGCATATCCTTGTCTCCTGCCTCCGGCCTGGCTCTTCCCCGCTTCTGGCCCCCCCTTTCTCCCTCTGCCCTTTTATCCCACCTCTCTGCCCTGGAGCCCTCGTCCCCCCTTCCCTTGATATCCTCTGTCCCGTCCCTTCTGCCTGTGCCTGTTTTGCCTCCCTCCCCTCCCCCACTGCTGGTTCCTGTTCTTCGTCCTGCTGACTTGCATACACCGGGTTTCGCCCCTTCATGCTTGCTCCCCTTAGCCCCTGGGCCTTCTGGGCTTGCCCATTTCTGCTGCCGCTGCCTGTCCTCTGCTCGCTCCTTCCCTGGCTCCCCACCTGCTGCTCTCTGCCTCTCTGCTACTCCTCCCCTCCCCCTCTGTAGGTCCTGTTCCCCTTCCTGGCACTCTGCTACCCGCCCTACTGCTGGGGCTCCCGATTCGTCCGTCTGCTCTCTCTGTCTGCTGACTGAGCTGCTCGGACACTGGACTCCTCTGTTTCCTCGCGCTTTTGCTCCCCTGCCTGTCAATCTCTGCTTCTCACTGCCCCTCCTCCCCTCCTCTTCTCGGCTTCTGCAATCTGTGCTGACCTCCTGGCGGGGTCTGTGGTCCTGCCCTCCTCCCCTGCATTGCCGTCCTCTCAGCTCCCTGCGGCCGGCTCTTCCTCCCTCCTGGTCCTCCATACTGCTGTGCCCTGCCCTTTGATCCGCTCCCGGGCCACGCCTGGACTCTCTCTGCCCTGCGCGTCTTCTACAGGCTGCCTCTACGGCCTGGGGGACAGATACGTCCAGGAATACCGCGCCTGTGACGGTTGCCCCCATTTCTCACAGGGGGCCAGCTTTCATCGCTGACACGCCTTTGAGCTCTTCCCCTCACTGCCTCCCTTACTGATGCGGTCTTCTGCTTGCCCGCGCTGCACTGGCCCTGGCCGCACCAGGTAGTCCCGGAGCCTTTCCTAGCCCCGCCTCCCCCGACGTTGCCGTCGGGCCCGCTGCTATACCTCCCAGCGCCTCTCCCCGGTCTTAGTAGTACCCACCCTGCGCTCACACTCCCTTGCGTCTGTTCTGTTCTGCCTGCGTACCATGTCTGCCCCTCTGTCCGCTCCTCTCTCTTCTACCCCTTCGCCTGTTCGGCCTGACTCCTTGTCCTCTCTCCTACCCTGCTTCCCACCTGGCCCTGGGCTCTTCCTGGTTTCCTTCTCCTCCCTGACCTGTGCCCTTCCTCCCGTTCGCTTTTCCCCTGCTGCTTTCTACCTGCCGCTCCTGTGCCCCATGTCCTCGCTGAAGGCATGCCCCTGCTGCCAGCCTGATGCCACCTAGCAGCGGGGGTCCCCTGCGCTGCTCTTTGCAGCCCTGTTGTCGCTCTGCTGTCGGCCCCCTGCCGCCCACTCGGACTACACACCTAGCGACGTGGTCCGGCCCTACTGCTGGCTCCCTGCTCAGTCACACTCCTGGCATAGACCCGCTGTCGGCCGGCGGTGCACGCAACCCCCTGATTGGGTGTGCGGAAGGGCCAGACCACTGAGACGGCGTCGCGGTCGGGTCTGCCACGGCTTGCCTGTGTGTTCGTTCGCGCGTTTGTTCTGCTACCCCTGCTGCGGTCCGCCCGGCTCGCCCGCCATGGCGCTCCACCGCTGCTAGCCCCTGTCTCTGCTCTGTGCCCTCCAACCTGTCGGCTCTCTGGTTCTCCCCTCTTATGTAGCCCCTATCCTTGGGCTTGCTGTTTTTGCCCCTCCGTACTGCATTCCTGTCTTCCTTAAGCCACCTCGTTCGAATTCTCTCTGCTCCAACTCTCCTCTCCCATTTCTGCCCACCCCTTGACCCTCCCACCCCCTCTGCTCCGCTTCCTCCCTGACTGTCGCCCTGTCCCGTCCTTCTTGCTGTGCTGGCTCCTTACCTTCTACCCTCTGCACCCGGCCTTGGGACTGCTTCTCCTGCCTCTGCGCTCTTCTGCCCTGGTCTTTGGCTGCTTGCTGCCACTTTGCCCTCCTCTCTGTTCTCTTCTCCTGAAACCGGCTTTTCTGCCCTGCCCCCTCCTCGTCTCCATGATTGTCGTTTTCCCCTGGCCACCCTGCCCCTGATCCTTGTCATGTTCTGGGACTTCCGCCTGTGGGCGCTGAAACTCTGCTGTCCACTGCTTGTGTCTTCTGGCTCCCTCTTCCTGCTGGCCTGTCCTCGTCCATCCACCTCTGCTCCTGCACTTTTTTTTGGCCCCTCTGCCATCCTGTCCCCTGGCCCTCTCCCCGGGCTGATCTGTGGGCTCCTCCCCCCCCCTGCCCCGCTGTCCCTTCTCTGATCCCCATGCTCTCTCTCATCCTCCTATCCCCCTTGCCTCATACTGCCCTCCCCTCCTCTCCCGTCCTCCCCCATCCTGCATGCTCCTCCTTGTCCTTTCCCCCTGCCTACCCCCCCTTGTCTGGGTACCCCCCCTTTGCGCCCCGGCTCTCCTCTGCTCCTGCCGCCCTTTCTGTCCTCCTGCTGTTCCTGCCTGGCTGCTCCTTGCTTCTTCTTCCTTCCTCCTCCCTGCACTGTCCGGTAGCCCCTGGTGGCATCTGATTTCATCTGCTCTTGGCTCCTCTCAAATGTTGGGCCACTAGCCCCACCTCCTTCTGCCTCCCCTGCGCCTGCCCCTGCCTCTGTCTTCGCTCACCCCTGCTGCCTACCCCTGCTGCCCCTTCTCTTCACTGTGGTCTGTCCCCCCTGGCCTCCCCACTGCCCTGTCCCTCCATCTCACCTCCCTTGCCTGGCTTCCCCCCCTGGTCTTCCCTGACTGCACTGTCTCTGCTGTCTGGCTCCACTTCTACCTCCCCCTCCGGTTCCTGCCCTGGCCCCCCTGACTTGCCTTCACCATCTGCCCCCCCCTGCCCTCCCCCCCTCCTGTCCCCTGCTCCCTCCTGCTTCCTCTTCCTGGTCCTCATCCGTCACCTCCTCCATCATTCTGGCCTGCTTCCTGTCCTGCCCCTCCCCTTGACTGGCCTGCTGGTTTTTCCTGCCCTCCTACTCTCTGCTTCTCCTGCTTCTCTGCTTCCCTGTTCGATGGGCCCCTCCTCTGTCCCCCCTCCCCCTGGTCATGTCTGGTTTATTTATATTTGAAAACTTTACGAAGACATTTAATCTTTGTAGCCTTGATAGGTATTAAGAGGAATAATATGGTATGAAAATATTCTTACAATACTGACAGCCTTAGATATGTGTTTCGTGAGAGTCAATAAGTGCTGGACCAAACACTTGTCATTCATTTCCAGGTGCTACAGGATTCTTTCATTGTGTGTGTGCGTAGCAATCAAATCACACAAATTTGTGGCTTTTTGCCACGGCCAACATTCACACAATACTCCAAAATATTAACCCTCGAATTTTAGATTCAATTATTTGAGACAAAAATACCATTCCTAGCACCTCCCTAACGCCAAATGTTTTGGTGGAAAAATAAAACAAAAACAAATGATAAAAGCAAAACGATTCCGTCTCTAGGTGATGTAGATCTTTTGAAGTATTTTTAGATTAACATTGTATAGGTAAGACTGTAATTCAGTCAGTAAGTAGTTTTGAGGTGACTCAAATACATATTTGTAAGCGGGAGGTAATCTGTATGGCATTAATACATGGGAGGTAAATGGAATTGCTATGTTTTTTTGTTGGAACATTTACAACAAGATACTGAAAACAGTTATCAAGTTATGTATATTGCACATGAATGTAAATACCATCATCGTCTATTAATAAATTACCCATCAGCTATTTATGGATAAAAATGTCTGGAGGAAGGGATTTTTGGTACATGTAAGTATGGGGAAAAAAATGCCAAAATGTAATTTACCAAAGATTAAATATTTTTTCTTGCTATTGATTATTGCCTTATAAAATCGAATTTTTGTCTTATAAAATCCAGTGAAAACTGCATTTTGTATTTCCAATGGTCAAATGATTTCCTGTACCACAAAGAAATGGTTTTCACTTCTCAGTTGAAAATTTATTAAGTTTGGCAGGAAACACCCATGAATAAGATTCATGTATGTACAAATGTATCAACATTTATTATGTTTTCGCCTTGTAACAAACTTATGACAAAATGTCAGAATATCAAATGTCCTGTGAACAATGAAATGTCTTGGTGATGTGTTGTATAATGTATAATTATGTGGAAAATTCTATCAGTTGCCATCCAAATGTATTTTTAACATACATGTACCAGTGTATTAAAAGCAAGGTTTGAAAACAAGCCTTTTTACCAGTAACTAAACAACAAAGGAGGGGTTTTCTTCCTTAAAGCTCTGGGATCTAATCCAGTAAGAATATATTGAATTCAGAGCCAGGGATATCCAAGTTAATTTATGCTATATAGATCAATATTAATAGGAGAAAGTGGAGGAACTGTCAATTTATGCCTATATAGATGTGTATTAATAGGGGAAAGTGGAGGAACTGTCAATTTATGCCTATATAGATGTGTATTAATAGGGGAAAGTGGAGGAACTGTCAATTTATGCCTATATAGATGTGTATTAATAGGGGAAATCGGTGGAACTGTCGTCTGTGTCAGGGTATAATATGACAATGGGAAGGAGTACATAGTTGATATGAAGTGATAGCACTCATGTATGGAGCACAAACTTGTTATTACAGCAACAAAATCCCCCATCCCCAATGTCAGCAGTTTTTTCCACAGCAATGTATTCAAGATTTTGAACTTCTGGCAAGACACTCAAGCAAAATATTCACAAAAAAGGTAGAAATAAAAAATCATGTGTTAAAGAAGATTTGAATGTTGTACCAGTGGTTTGTTACTGGTAGTTACTACAAGTATACATGTATGTACCTATAACCTCGTTACAAGGTAATTACCAATACAGTAATCAAAATATGCAAATTTATATATACAAGTGTGTTTTATACATCTTTATCATTGGAAGGGTTATCTTTAAAATTTTCCTTTTGAATAAGAAGATGAGCTCTCTTTATTTTCATAATTAAAAACAGGCTCGGGCAGAGAATGTATTTAGACATATTTTCTAAGATGAATAAACTAAACAGTTTCCTTTGATCTTTACTTAGATCAGATAATGTCATTGGAATGTTAAAATGACTTTTTTTTATTTTTATAAGAGTATATTGAGAATTATCTTATGTTGCATATCAAAGATTCCATCACTAAGGACTCCTTTTGAGACTGCTAATCGACACACGTACATTAACTTCCTATCACTGTTTATAGAGTGTTCATTTCCCTTCCAGCTGATTAATTAAGATGACATTGATGGTCGTGTTTAAATCTAGACAAAATACCAGAAATGAATAGTGCCAAATGTTTTCTTAATAGATATTTAAGTGAAAAATGTGTAATCGCTTTTTCTGTTCAATTTAAACAGGTTCATTTGGGACAGACCATTTGTCATATACATAGATCTGAATGCACTTACATGTACATTGTATTTGTACAAAGTTTTAATATTCCTTGTGCCTACAGTAATTAAAAAATATTTGTGTTATCCAAAGAATCGTAAACAGACAATGCTTTGACACCTTCTTAAGCTGTGTCATATATGAATTACTTTACTTTCAAACATTTGACTGAAGTTGTTCGGTAAATTTACCAACAATCAAAATTCTTCAAAGCATTTGAAGATTTCAAGTAAACTGCATTTAATCTAATGAAAATCTTTTTTATCTTCTTCACAAACAAAATATTCTATGAAGTTTTTTTAAAAAAATTTTTTCAACATAAAGATTTCATAATAGTAGAATGAATATCTGTTGAGATATGCAGTCAACACAGAGCTTGTACAAATGGAACAGTAAAAACGTGGTTAGTTAATTTTATTATCTTCTGTCATTGTTTGTAAGAATAACGTACAATACATAGACTGATAAATGCATGGACATCAATATCAGATAAATGCATGTATATATACACACGTTTTTTTCAGTAAAAGAAAAATGCATTCACTGGAGTCCCGCACAGTTTTTGTAAACTGTTAATCTCAAATTTTTTAGAATTCATTTTCTGTCATGTCTTGTGATTTTTAGAATCCATTTTTCTCTCATGTTATGTGTGATTTTTAGAATTCATTTTTCTGTCATATGGTGTGTGATTTTTAGAAACCATTTTTGTTGTGTGTGATTTTTAGAATTTCTTTTCTGTGATGTGATGTGTCTGATTTTTAGAATTCATTTTTTCTGTGATTTGGTGTCTGATTTTTGTTATTTTCTTTGCTTTGGTTTGGAGGGTATTATTGTCATTAGATTTCCATTCAGGTGCACTCAAGGTGGTTGACAACAAATGTATCCCATATCTACCCTTAACTCATCAACCCCTGAAAAATAATGGACTCTTCTGTAAATCAATGACTTTGCTTAGTCCAAATGTGTCTTTAGGGGACAATTCCTTTCAAACATGCACATTTAAATTTAGATCTGACGATGTAATAATCAATGCACACAAGTTTGATTGTTTATATTATGTTTTTCTCTGTTTAGACGATATTAAATTCCCCAAATACCCATACCAAAAATAAGTGTCGAATGTCAACTTCTAAGATTAAGGGTAATCCGAGGTGACCGTTTTGATGTGGGATTGATAGTTTACGTAATTAAGTGATTAAAGCTATCTGTATTGATCTACAATGATGACAAATTTATAACATGCCATAATCAATGTAATTATTCATACTAAAGTCAATCAAAAGGCTATTCTTAAATAGCTTTAACAATTTACCCAAGTTTGCAAACAATGTTTGGAATGTACATATTGCAGATAACTTTGAGGGCTATCTCAGTTCAATGGAAGCTAATTTGTTCACAAATGTATAAGAATAAAGACAGCTTTGGTGCAAACTTGGAAACGATCAGAATCGACCTGTAAAAATATTGATAAACTTTATTACACGTTATAAGAGAATTTACACTTTCTTATTTACATTATGTAATTGACGGTGTAAAGAAAGGCCTTTCTCTGTAAATGCGAGATAAAATTCTTATTTCATAAGAGACAGATAATATTCAAGTGTACATGTTGGTGACGGTATACAGAACAGATAAGTTTTGACAACTTTGTATCTGATATTATATATTAATTCAGCTATATGTATGGGACAGTCAATCAGATCTGTACAAAAATGTCCACAGTGAGTGTGTTAAAAGTGTGTGTGCTTGTGTGTCTGTAAGTGTGCATGCTTGTATGTCTGTAAGTGTGTGTGTGAGAGCCATTTGTCTTGAGAAACCACATTTCAGTGGATGATGGGGTGGTCTATCTAAACAGGACCTCTGGAAACCAAGAGGTGGAATCAGGTGCCATGGAGGAGTAAGCATCCCCTGTCAACCCCTCACACCCGCCGTGAGTCCACAGTCAAGTCCAATGTGTTCATTTTTTATAGCACACAAACTTTAGCACATTTATTATGTATTAGTGCAGAAATTGCAAAAATTAAATGTGCACTAAAATTCTTCATTGAACAGCATAAACTAAGGTAAGTTACAAAGTACTCTATGATCGATTTTCTGATAAAATTCTGTTTCTTAATCCTCGAATTTCAATGTTCAGATGAATACACAATGTAATAATTATAAAGTTGTGTATTATTCTATGTGTCAAGGCAGAAGAATTAGATTTTTATCTTTAAAGGAATCATTGGTCATCTGAAACAATATCGGGTATTGTTCCATTTCTGTAGGTGAGAGGATTAAAAAGTCATAATTCTAAATCCGTAAGGAAAGCTGACAAATCGGAAAAGTAATACGGAATTTCCTGCTTACAAGGATTTAAATGTCTTCTCCCTATTTAAAATATGACAATCTTATTATGAATTGACAAAAAATTATAGCCGTAGCTCACCTTTGACACTCCACTTAATTGCCCATTATCTGGGTATAAAAAAGGTGAATACTTAGTCCTTCTTATGTTTGAACAAAGATCAACAAGTTCAAAATACAGAAAAACTCGTATTTCTACATGTATTTTATCTTCATGTTACTTCATATTAGTGATTTTTTTACTCATTTTCACGAGTCCATCAAGACTCAAAATTAACTGGAAAGGTTCTATGATATCTACTCTATATTCAATAGACATGATTATTAATGTTATATGTTAAGTTACATTTTTTCATGTAATGTGCAAAAATATTGATTATATGTTCATTTTCATATACTTTTTGTAAGGGAATGAATCTAGAGCCCCAACTCTGGCATTCCTTTCTGTCTCTGCTGGGTAATAAAATTATTTGAAAAAAAGACACCCATATTAAGAAAATTTCAATGCACAAAGACATACACTGTTTCAGTAAATAGGGAATTATGGAACTTTTAAGAAAAATAAGACACATGTATATTTACACATTTGTATATTTGAGACTTGCAAAAAGTATTTATACACTATTATTTTTTACTATGTATTTCATATAAAACCACATTTTTTCAACCCCCCCAAAATATTGTCAAGCCATTTCTTATTGCATTTCAATAGAATTTTCACTGAATGTGAACAGAAAATGTTTCCAAGTTTCATTGATTTTTTGGAACGTTATTTTCTAATTTATTATTTCATGCTTTTTATTTTAAGACTTGACAATTTAAACAGTAAATAAAAATTAGACATTGCAATTCCCCATCTAGGGAGTTTTCATCACAAAAATTAAATTGCTTGTTTGAAGAAATAATCTAGCTTGTGATTCTGATTCAGAAAATTAAAAACCACAGTAATTAATAATAAAGCCATATGATTCTTTTTAACATTGAAAATTCTGTTGTAATAGGCAATTTATTTTTTTTAAATGTGGTTTTATATGAAATATACAGTAAAAAATGATTGTGTATAAATACTTTTTGCATGTTTCTATATACAGGTATCTGTGTGTGATTGTGTGTGTGAGAGACCATCTGTCTTGAGGAAACACATTTCAGTGGATGATAGGGTGGACTATATATATATATATATATATATATATATATATATATATATATATATATATATATATATATATATATATAAATGGATGGATGGCAACAATTTCACAAATTGCTGTGTTTAAAATCCAAATTTCAGTTTTGCTAGATTTTTGTGTTTACAAGTTACTCCCCTTGAATAGAACTCTTCAGAATATGTGTCAGTGTGTATTTTATGTTTCAGCCATGAAAGGTTGAAAGAATGTTGTGTGAAAGTTTCTTATTTAGTGTGGATGTGGTATTTACACAAACGTGGAATTTAATCAGATGTGATCAGGTAAATATCTTAATCCTTTTCGCCCGACCTTGTTATATGATAAACCGTTTGTTGTTCTTTTTATTAGAAAAGAAGATTTTAAACGGTAGGCTAAAAGTAAAAAAATCCTGTTCTCTTTGATACACTGTCAAATTAAGGGGATTTGTTTATTATAACTGAAGGTAGAGACACTGGACATTCATTCGACTGTCTTGTTGTAATTATTTATTTCTTGGCAAAATATTGATTATTATAGCAGTACTTCGTCTTATAATATGGCATGTAACTTTGATATTTTTCTTTTCATTAAAGGGAAATGAATTTCAATTTGACAGTAAGTGTTCATTACAATGTATGTAAACGGGTCATTTAAAACTTGAATATTGAGTTCACCATGTCACATTAACAGAGGCATATAGGCATATGTCACTTATGTGATTAATTCTAGATATTTCTTTGTTTTAAATATTTGCTGAATAGACCTATAAACCAAAGTTGGTGTACATGCACATGTTTTGTGGAGTCCTATTTTGTGAAAAGGGATACCGAACAGGCTGACACAGGCACTTGTATCACACACTCCCCTGACGATCTTGATAACACCCCACACATTATGAAATGATAATCATCATAAGTAAGCTGACGATATGTTCAGAATGATCTATTTCAAGAATATCTTGTACTCAAGTACATGTAATGACGTAGGCTTAGTCATTTTTAAAATTTCATTGTTTTCAGAAGTTCTAAAAATAAAGCTGTAATGATTTTGTATCGCTATAACTTTACAAATGTTAATAATAAACCCTGATTTCAGTTGAAAAATATTTATTTACATGTACATACTCGATGTAGATTATTAATGATATGATACATTTATTTTGAAATGTGTAAATGTGTGAGTGAAACTAAAGTGTAAGGTTTTCCAGACATTTACAAATATGTAATGTACATTTGATTGCATAAACCTGTATCAAATACCTTCTGTAATGTACATATAAACAGTAAAATCTGTGTTTAGTGGCCAGTTGCGGGACTAATGGAATTGTTCATTATATAGAGGTGTCCGCAGAATGAAGGATGATCATTCAGTGCTAAAACATTCATACACATTTACAATATATTCGTTCTCGTAAACAGCTGTTACAATGCAATACCAAGGAATTAAACACAAAATTATAGATTGTAAGTATGTTTCTCAAATAGGAGACGGACTATACAATTTAGTGAGAAATTGCCTGTGGCAATGGAAGTCGATCATAGGAAGAGTGTCTGCTAATTAAAGGTTAAAAATATAGAAATTATACATATCGGGGGCAAAAACTTTGTCCGTTGTCTGGGTATGGGAGGTGTCTGTTTATTTAAAACAGACACTAATAGTCTTATACAGTAATGTAAATCGGCACCTACATTTAGAAACGAGGTGTCCGTTATGACAGGTTTTAATATATACATGTGTATATATATATATGTGTGTGTGTGTGTGTCTGTCTGTGTGTGTGTGTGTTATATGTATATGTGATACATATGTCCATGAGAGAGTATAGGTCTATATATGTTTGATATACATGTACATGTAGCTAATGTATCAAATGATAAGGCATTGTAAGATTGTACATGTAATTATAAATGTACATTATACATACATGTACATGTAATTGTCTGTACTCAAATTTACGATCTTAATTATAACAAGTTCTTTACATGTATTTCAT
Organism: Atrina japonica; assembly: GCA_030159075.1. Lineage (NCBI taxonomy): Eukaryota > Metazoa > Mollusca > Bivalvia > Pterioida > Pinnidae > Atrina > Atrina japonica. The sequence continues at coordinate 1,063,919 of BROG01000168.1, forward strand.
CCTCTTACTTGGTATCACACAATCTAATGTTAATGCATATCGTTAGCATCTTACTGCTATATCAAGTTTTTATATATACATCACAAGTAACATGTTTTACCTCAAATTAAAGCTAGAATGCGGTGAATATACATTTATGAAAGAAAATAGGTCAGTTTGATAATGTATCTACATTAACAAATTGCCTGTAATGTTGTTCTTTTCCTTAGCTGTATCTCGTGTGTATATTACATTTAAACATGCATTTTATACAGATAAGATATTTGTAACCATAAACAGACATTAAACTATTTATATATGTGGATCTGCAACATGTACATGTAAATATCATCTTTTCCTCCTTTCTCTCTCCCATTCTTCAAGTTCTTGTAAATGTTGCTAGTTACTATGTACATATGCTTGGAAATATAGTGATAACAAAATACAAGATAGCACATACATCTATGTACATACAATGTACAAGAACTGTGAGAAAATACAAGATAGTGGAGACAGTTATGTACATACATTGTACCAGAAATGTACATTTATTTTGTTTGTTTAATTGTTGGTTAAAATTTCGCCAAGAAGTTTTAACTTTCATGGGTGAATTTGAAGTCAAAGACTCAAATAAAAAATGCCACACGTTTTTTATCACCTACATTGTATAACTGTTGATGTCGACATGTACATATGTATGTGTGGTGTGTGTGTGTGCATGTGTGTGTGTGTGTATATATATATATATATATATATATATATATATATATATATACACACACATACACATGTGTACACATACATTTGTAAGTAAAAAATTCTTGATGGATTTAATATAGAACAACCATGCATAAAACAAAACAAAATATTGTTTACTTTAATCTGCTGTGAAGATACTGAAAACACGCATCTCCATAAACTGTATAAAATTGTTATGTTATTTGAAATATGATACATGTACAGAAATCAAACAAACCTTTACATTTTATAAATGTAGGGGTATACCTACACAGAAATCATCAAAAAGATCTGATGTAAAGATTTTTGTACTATGTCCCCGATACAATGCTTTCAATCATATATAACATTATGTATTTTAAATAAAAAATTGTATTTAATCTTATAAAAGGGCCATGTTAGTGATTCAGGTAAATTCTTTAACACTGGTAAATAAAGACTATGACTATATGTACATGCACTTGATAACACACCTGTATTATTATGCACTGTATGAATACTTGTATGCAATGTACGTGTATAGTACTTATCCAAATTTATGTACTCCCACAGACAAAATTAGAATATTGTGCATGTACAGTGTACACCCGAAGTATGTATTTTTTATTGACTACATGACTTACAATATTTCTTCTATGAAAAATGCTTTGGATTTTATGTGGAAGGTTATATTTACAAAATATATTTGATAGACAAAATTCATAATAGAATATTCAAAGGAATGTTAATTTAAAAAAATTTCAAAAAGTTTTTGTTCCATTTTGAATTTCTGACATATTTGACTTTCCATGTAAAATGGTTCATGGTGTGAACTTAATTTTGGTGTGATTTGTATAAGTATGTGTAGATATGACGGTTCGATAACACCTGCATTTTATTCTTGTGATATTGATAAATAATAAGATATTGTTTTTAATCAAGATTGCTTTAAGTGTGTGTTTGAAATTGAGTTTACTGATTATTTTTAAGAATAAGAATAGTGTCAAATGTCATAAACATTCACGAAGTTAAAAAATAAGTGAAAATAAATCTAAAAATAGCTGATGTCGTACATACACAATGTAGTTCATGGGATATTTGGAGTTGGGAAGACAAGTTCTGAATAGGTTTTTCTTTTTATCAGATTTGAATTATTGATTTTTAAGAGTTGAGTTCGTAGTGTATATTGTACAAAATGTAGCTACATTCATGTATATAGTTACTGCATTGTCGTTTCAAGTGATCTGTAGCTTCTGTGTACTTTTGGACCATGACTTGTACTTGTATCAGTACAATGTACATGTTACACATGTATATGTATTGTAAATTGCATTTAAAACCTGATCATTGTTGCTCTGAGCTGAAAGAATTTTGATATCTTGCAGTGGTTTTCTTACTTATAATTATAAATGTATTGACATGGGTCCAGGATCCATATGAAGTTGGCAGTTTTACTTTAAGTATATCAGAGTTTTTGAAATTCACGGGTCTTACTAGAAAAACCAGTAAATTTTACAAAAGTCTGATGAAATCTATCTGATAACTGGTCAAAATGACCAATAAGTTTCCATTTCATTTCAATTGTGTATATACATGTATACAGACCAGTAAAAAATTTCTGTGACCAGTGAAATTCCTTTATTCACTGGTCTGGTTCACCAGTAATTATTATACGATGACGTCAGTGTACATGTATACATTCTTGTGATAAATGTATGTTTAGTATACGATGATTTAAATAAAAAGGAATCACTCCATTACTTCTTGTCCCTAAGTCTAAAATATTTTGAACAGCATATATATATATATATATATATATATATATATATATATATATATATATATATATATATATATATATATATATATATATATATATGTATGTATAAATTTGTAAATAGATTGTACATGTACAGGTACTTGAAGAGAGGACATGTTAGGGAGTTTTTGCTGAGAAAATTACAAATTTTGTTTTCGGAACTTACAATATTGTATTACATGTATTTTCAATTTGTATTGTGTCCTATGTCTACGGGAAAACCCGTGCCTTGTACATATCAGTAAGCAGGACTACCAGAGTTTTATTTCTGGTCCAGTCTTCCTTCTTTAGAATATGTACATGTAATGACAGTGTCTAATTTGAAGTGTTTTATATGACAAATTGAAGTCCTGTGTCTTTCCAGTTAAACTTAAAACATATTAAGTACCATACATGTACTACTTACTATGGGAAAAAGAAAAAAAAAAGACATTGACTGAGGTAAAAGTACATTTACGTAGTAATATAGTAAAGGTCAAAATTTGTGGTTCTTGAATTTATTTTCATTAAAGACAAATTCAGCAATTTTATATTAGGATACATGTATGATGAAAAAGTCCTCATACATGTATTGTTTTGATTAATTATGTCAGGGAGATGAGTTGATGTTTATTTTTATTTTTTTAGTGTTTGGTGAGGCTTGTACATTTTTACCTGTACATAGTACATGTAAAAAAAATTAACACATTATACATTACTGCTGACAAGACCTGTACATAATTAAATGTGTTTATGATGTGTTATATCACCTGGACATGGGATACTTCAATCTTGATATACCTGACGTACATTGTACAATGATTAACACGTCATGTATTCATACATTTACTCTAGATCTAAAGCTACTGCACACCATACCTGTACATTATTACACGTGTTTGTGATATCACCTGGACATGGGATACTTCAGTCCTGATATCTCCTTGACATACATGTACAATAATTATGTAAATTTTCCTTCTGTTTGCTTTCTCAGTTTACTACCTTGGTACCTAACCTGTATTACATTATAATGCTCTTGAATTTCATCGACAGGTGTTTAACAACCACCGTAAAATAAAATTAGGTCATAGTTTGAATTAATTATCTTGTTCATCGCCTCTGAGTGACTTCATAGACCATTGTTGAGATAATCTATTATCAAGGGTGACATGATACATGTAGCTATGCCATGATGCACCTTGCACGAGACAAGAATGTGTGTTTGTATTGTCTGTGAACATGTGCTTATCCTGGGATGTGATGAAGGAGAGATGGAGAGTTCTGTCGGATATTGTTTTGTACAACAGTGTATGCCGATTGTTTTGTACAATGATGTATGTGTATGTATTGTTGTTGAACAGTACTAGTTAGCACCAGCCAACACTTAACAACTCTAGAAATTTGCACAATACATGTATGCCCCTGATACAAAGATGTACATTTAGTGTTTTGGAGAAATCCTAAAATTAGGAAGGTACATGTGTACACATATATTTATTATAAATTCTTATGCACTAAAGGAAAGCTGTAATATACATGTACATGTAGACAAAACCTGTCTTTTGTTTTGCTTTCTTAGTGCGCATTTCTTACATTGTAGTTTTCCCCTATAAATAGTAATACATGTACATGGTTTTCATGTGAAATGTAGTATACATAAATGTGTATGCACATTATGTGTGCAATGTACCGGTATGTGTATAGTTTGGTTGAAGTTACATGTACACATCTAATCATACATTTATAATTGGCCAGCAGTGTTGACATTCAACCTTTTAGCTGGTTCACACCAAAAATCAAAGTCAGAAATGTTAAACTTGCACTAGGTTTGTGCTGGTTTACATATGTACAAGTTACTGTTACATGTACATGCATGTAAAGTAGGCAGCAAAAAAAAAGGTGTAGCTGAATTATGTGTGTCAATATATAGAAATCAGAAAAAAAGTCAGAATAGAAGAGAAAGTAGCCTACAAATTTATACTTGTACATTGCACAAAATCTCACAAAAAGGCACTGGGTTTAAAGTGACCAGTGGTAAAATACTGGTACATGTAATTGTAATAATACTGAAACATAAACAAAAACTGTAAGAAAGCTGATGCTGAAATTAACATTACCACATTACATGTATATATTTAACATTTTCAGACAGAAGAACATGGCGAGAGTGAGTTTAAAGTTGATGGTTATCATGATTGGTTCAATTCCATTGTTTTTAACAGTCTATAACTGGGGAAGGTGTGACCTCAACAAAAATGATAACAATTTTTTCAGGTGAGTCATTTAGAATCAGTACACTTCACACTTCATACATGTATATACATTCATATATATATACATGTATACACACATATACATGTATATATACAGTGGACCTAGCTATTAAAACTAGAGTCATTGAACATAAGTATTCACCACTTGTGTTATTTTCTTCTTTGTTTTATATAAAACCAACAATTTTTACATGTCCACAGAATCCACTAATTTAAGCAATATTTCAAACATTTTAGTTTTGCATGAAGGAAATTCAATTTATATTTTCAATCTTTTTGAAATTTAGATATACTCTTTGTTTATTTTGAGAAATTATTGATTCTGTGGAGGATAAAACTATTTTAGGTAAATTTTTACATATTTCATTAGACTGAAAGAATAACTACGGAATTGACAAAATTACTCTGTGACAAAAATACTGTCATTGGTTTAAATAAACATGATAATTTAAAAATGCATATATTTTAGAAATATGAAATTATCCTACTATAAATTTGTACACTCTGTAATCTTCCTAAAAATATACCGAAAGTTAATTTGCAATGCTCAAAGTAATGGCGGACAAACACTAACTGATGTTATGGGTAACATTTGGCAAGATTGTTGCAATCATACACATCATACACATGCATTTGTCATCCTAACCACCAGATGGTCTCTTTGGGATAAATATGAGATAAAATATTACATAAAATGGGCATGTAAAATTTTTCACATATGACAGCTCATCGCTTTAAGTAACTCACTCAGTTGCTGGATTTGGAGCTTGCAGCATTATATGTTTACCCATATTACAGTTATATAGTAAAATGAATTGTCTTTGGAAAAATGGCTGACCAGGCATTTATGATCAAAATGTCACGCATCATTTTTGATGTTGGTAGAGTCAGCTGATAAGATTTAGATGGTAATTGAATTGAAACACTGTTACAACAAAGATACAACAAAGCTGGTCAAAGGGAGATAACTCTTGTTTTATCACCACACACAAAATCTATAAAAAATGATTTACATGCCAGATTTTCTTTATTTAGATAGAAAAGAAATGATAAATTGAAAAGAAATGACATTTAGATATTACATAATAAAGATGATTTTATTTTCAGCTTTGATTATTTTCCACGTTTTGGATTTTTTTGTTTGGTACCTACATGTATATACATGTATATATATCACACACATATGCAATTTATGATGTAATACGATGTACATTGTATGTTCAACCCAAGTTCATGTTCATGCTCACACACACTCACACACACACACACACACACATACACACACACATGTACACACACACACACACTAATACTAAAAAGAATGTAAACAGGCATGGTTATCACAGACTCTTACATCATTCATTTATCTTCAAATGATTTTCTTTTTTACCAATTTAAAAGTTTTCAGTGGACAATAGAAGAGTCATGTCAACTCCCTACTTCCCTCTCATCATCAGTCATTTGTAAATTATGTCTTATTTTTTCCTTATCAGAGACCGCAAATTTAGTAAACAGATAATAGTGAATGAGTTTGATGCCTCAATCGGTTTCCAACCTCGAGCTGCACAATCTTACAATCATGTGACTGAAACGGAGTCAGTCAAATATAAGGAAATAGAATGTGTCATCAATGGTGAACAAACAGTCAAAGGTCGCAGGGAGGGAAAAGAAGTTTACTTGCCTTTTTCATTCATTCAAAAATATTTTGAGGTAAGAATTAATCTTAATTTCATTTTATGATGAAATATTAATTTTTATACATGTAGATCAAGACTTGCTAATAACAAAGTTGGTCGCTAATTGAATATGTTCTTCTTTAAGATTGACTTATGATGTTCCTCTGTAGTTAATTATAATCTTCAAGCTGGTCATGATTATATTGTTTTTTTGTTTTTGTTTTTTGACAGGTTTATGGATCAGTAGAGGCCTATGATGGGTATGAGCGATTGGAATTCCGCCATAGTTACTCCGAGGTTTTCCCCCCAAAAGAAAAATACTCCCCTCAAGGAGTATTCATGTCTTTTGAGTTTTATAACGTTGAAGAGAGGGCAAGAGTCAAGTGTATTAGTGGCATTGAAGGTAACTTACCATTGTGAATCAATACACAGATTTCTTTCACAGATTTTTTTATTATCTATTTTTAATGTTGCCACTTTTTATACACCCACCAATAGACAAAAGGCCATTAAGTATTATTACCCATGACCATCCTTCCATCTATCCGATTTTTATATATTTGGAGAAGTCACCAAATTATAATGTTACATTCAACAATGTTTCATTCATACATGCATGTTGGTGCCCAGTATTTAATGATGAAGCAGGAAGCTCGGACACCTAAAACTCCTGGAGTTCGCCTATTATTATTATTGCTTATTGGCTTACTGTACTGCCTTCCTCAAAGTTTGTTTTTATAGTGTAATTTTAATTCTATTCGCAGGTGTTCCAATTTCTACCCAGTGGGAACAGAGTGGACATTTTTATCCAATCCAAATAGCCCAGTATGGATTAAGTCATTACAGCAAACATCTACGAAATGAAAACTCGCGCAGCAGAGTTATTGAGAATGGTGAAAAGGGGGACTTATCTGACTGGCTGCTACCAGATCGGAAATCACAGCTTGGAATAAAGACGGATATGGAAAACTATGAGAATAGTGTAGTAGAGTTTGACACACCAAGTAAGTGTATATTATGCAACATAAGTGAAGATATTTAGAATATCCTGTAGAATCAGAAATTTTCATAGGGTTAAAATTTTGTTCTTTAAGAGATAAAGCAAGTTTGTTGACATAATATTTCATTGAAATAACAAAAACCTGATTGTAAAGGAACCTTTCGTTATTACTAGGATTAATTTATTTAAAATTGCGTCACAGGGTGAATGTCGCTGATAAATGAAAACAACGAAATGAATGATGTTAAAACCACAACAAAATTTTTTCTGATTCTACAGTTTGTTAAAGTGGGTAGGAGAGAGGAGATATATAGATGTATATAGTATAATATCGGTCTTGACCTAATAATGATATCAAAATATTTATTGATATGGGAAATACTTGAAGGGGGTGGTGTTGTACTATTTGAATTTACGCAGGACTCTCAATCATTTGTGAAAATTGGTAAAATTTGTGAAATTCTGGAAGGAAATCACAATTGACATTGACTTATAAATAGAAGTCAAATGGATCCCAGACAAGGTATCAACATATTTCCCCTTTTTCTGACACTTGGTATCACCCACTACTTGTCTTTTGGAGCATTCCATTCTTGGTGAGATAATAAAACTTTTTGGCTTGCATTAAAAAAAGTACATTTGATGCAGAAATGTTTTTTTTTTCTCATTTGAGCCGTTGTATTATTACATGTTTGGGAATATTCAATTTAAATGACTAAATGGTTCGATAATTAATATTTTAAAGGTAAAGAATATAATGTAATTTTTCTTTTTGTCTAATTTCAGAATATTTAAAGAATCCTGGGATAGCCATAAAGTGTGATGAAGGAAAGCTACTGACATTGACAATGGACATCAAATTTATAAACAATGGCAGTATTACGGTGTTTTTGAGGACGTTAGAGGGCACTGTATTCAGAGTACACTACCTTTTAAGTGACGATGTAATTCGACTTGACAAACGTGATGTGTATTATGGTCTTGGTGCTTACAGAAAAGGCCAGTGGATTCATTTTTCAAGGCAAATAATAGTAGATTTGCAGAAAGGACTAGCTTTGAAATTTTCAAAGTCTAAAATATTTAAAATAAAAAGTAGTGCTAGAATAGACAGAATCAGTGTAAGAGGGCATGGTATTCTTGATAATATCACTCTCGTGAAAAATGCGCATCAGGACTACTTTTTTGATGCAGCCAATTATCTTGTTCGTCATCAAGATCACCAAGGAGGTTGGCCAATCATGGTCACAAGAAAACTGATTCCAGAGGTGATGGAACTTAAGCCTGGCTGGTACTCGGCTATGGGTCAAGGTCAGGCCATTTCTCTTTTGGTTAGAGCTTATCTAGTGTCTAAAAATTACAAATATATAGAGGCAGCTGGCAAGGCTCTGCAAATATTTGAGATTCCCAGCTCTCAAGGCGGAGTTCTGTCGAAATATGCGGGAGTATATGATTGGTATGAGGAGTATCCTACAACACCTAGTAGTTATGTTCTAAATGGATTTATCTATTCAATATTAGGACTATATGACTTAAAGGAGGTCGCTAAAGGCGACATAGCAGAAAAGGCAGAACAATTATATGATAACGGTATGAAGACGTTAAAATTCATGTTGTTGATGTTTGACAGTGGTTCGGGAACATTTTACGACCTCCGTCACATCACCGCACATCTCCCACCAAACAGAGCAAGGTGGGATTATCATACAGTTCATATTAACCAGTTATATCTTCTGAGTCATGTAGACAGTGATCCGTTGTTCACGACCACGGCTCAACGGTGGGAGGACTACATGAAGGGAAAGAGATCCCCACATAATTGAGAGGAGTAAAGCACCTGTCCAGTTCATCTTATGTTATAGCATGTTGACATTTCTGTTATTGATATATTTGTTATTGTTTCGTGGATGTGACTTAGGTTGATTCAAATGGCATATCATTTCCCCATTTTTGCAATTTTTTGTTATTTCTATGTGTTCTGTTCAAATTTATTGTCATTTAGGTGAATAATTCAATCGACACAATGGACTAATTACAGTCAAACTTATATATAAATGTTACTTAACGCTCAAGGGAACAGGCAAAAGTTGCTGTTTTAGACAGAAGACTTTTATAAAGAGGTTAGTTAACAAAGGTTATGCTTGAATGGCCTTTATAGGCAGGTGCCCATTTTACAGAAGTGGCGTTAATGCAGGTTTGACTGTAGTTGTCCCATGCTATAGGTGTACAACTGCAAATCAAGTGTGCTTGTGGTTGATATAGGCCAGTATATGTACTTTGGGTTTAGAATATATCTTAATTGGGTCTGTATGTACTGATATTGTTCGATGGCAAAATTTGGAGTCACTACAACGAAATGCACATCAATTATGAACAACAAAACCAAATCGTTCTTTTTTGTTGTGCATTACTGAAGTACAATATATTTGTATATTATTTTGTTGTCTCAGACATTCAGAGATATATCTCTCCTGAAAATCTTGAAGCTAATATATAGTTTCTGTTGTCATGGTTCTATGTAAATATGTATTTCATCAACTGTAAATATGCTGTAAATATGTAAATGTACTGATTTAAATATGTAAATGAGGTGATTCATATATGTAAATAAGATATATTCTATCTGTGATTCTGACACAAGGTTGTGCAGCTTTGTTTATTATATTACATGTTTGTTTGTGTTTTTTTTTTGTTGCATACAATTGATACTCAGACAAGTTTGATTAATTATTGATAGGATGTACATTTTCAATGCAAATTTTTGAGTAAATGTATGATTGACTAAGGATTGGTCTTAAAGCTGTTGACGAGCATTCGACAGGGCCTGGTACAGCAGTGAAAATGGATAACAGAATTCTGGATTTATCATTTTTGACTTACACCCCTCTATTGTCTACATGGAATATCCTGTTTTCTGTGAGGAACACATTTATTATGATCTGTGGGGGATGGAGGTTTGTATAACCTTTTCACATACAGTGTTTTCTTACATTGTGTTTTTACAGAAATCATCTTTTCCAAGTAGACGCAAATCTAAACATACCTAATTATAAATCAGCTAAAATTTATGAAGAAAGATAGCAGGATAAAGTGATATATTTTTTTATTACCTCCCTTTGGATCCCAACTGAACTTTTGAGTTGCAGAAATTTTTGCTGTTGTTGCCAAAATAAATGTAGCCAAAAAATCATTCTGTTGGTATGAAAACACTAACCTTTTTTTATTAGAAATTCAGACCCTTTAGTCTTCTTGTACAAAGCATTTTGGTCATTATAGAATTGTTTGTTTTACAAGTGACAAAATTTTAAAATTCTGTACATGCATGAGGTCCAATTTTGTACTACAACAGTGCAGCCAGGATGGTGGTGCTAATATCAATTCATACAATTCATGTGGAGAAAAGGTGAATAAACCTCTGGGAATTATTACCTGTCAAAGTTGACAATTATTCATCAGTTTTTTGTGAGCTTGCAATCTTCAACTTTAAGCCGTTGTTAGTGTGACAAAGTTTTTTGTGATGTCCAATATTTTATGCAGAACTAAAGGCTCAAGTAGGGAGATTTCTATATATTTGTTGTCATTAGTGTATATGTACAAGTGAAGAGTTTGTATGTCCATACGATACGACAAATATGGTTTATACTTCATAATGTTGTAGTTTGCTGAAGGAAACTCTTCATCTCATCACCTCACAAGATATTATACGGTGTAAATTATTATTGTTTTTGATTAGAGAATTTTTTACTGATACATCTAAATTTTTCTTTGGTTATAAAAAAATTTTGAAATATGTTTTTGATTATCTGAACAGATTTTAGATGGCAAATTCTGTTCATTAGCACAAAAAACAAAGTTTGTAAGATTTGTATTTTCTAATGGTAGTAATGACAGCAGTATTATGATTGTCAATTTCATCTCGATCTCTTCATAGACTAGGAAAACCAAAGATTGTTGATATCATGTAAACGATTACTTACATGTAAGTGCAGTTTAATGATTTTGAGTACAGTCATTGGCCTACATGTAAATTGTCGATTCCATGATATTGTTTTAAAAAGGTAGATACAAACCACTAGATAAGCTTAGATATGAGATTACTAGTACAGACATGGACCCATGTGTGTAAAAAAAACAGCTATGAGTACCGAATGTAACTTCTGCTAGGGCCAAAAAAAAAAAAAAAAATGCTTGATGTAACTGAACCACCATCTAAAGCCCTGACAAAAACATTTTTTAAGCAGTTTAGACCACTCATTGTACCTAGAAGTTTTTTTCCTGAATAATTTATGATTTTCAAAGATTTTGAAGAAAAGAAACACATAAGTTGTCTGGTTCAACTTCAGTGACACGATCTAGTGCTTTAATTAACTGATTTTTGTATTCTTACATTCCAGGCAAAATTTGATTTTGATAATTTTTTTGTTGAATTTTTTAAACATTCTCCTTGGAACAAGTTTAAAGAACTTTCTAATAGAATCTTATATAGTAAATAATGTTTCTTTTTAATTAGGGTTGTTACATGTATTGTTTTAGCATCTTTTGTTTAAAAATCGGTAATATGAACCAATTTAACCAATCAAAATGCTTTTTAACCTTGAGATGTGATATATATTTATATATTTTGTCTGAATTTTCATTGTAACAATATTTTGGTCTTGCAATACACAACTCTGATTTTATATCTACTTTTTTTCAACTGGCATTATGTAATGAAAATTAGCATGTTGAGAACAGAATGTTTTTATTTTTTAGGTTTTGTGATTGCTCGATCACATAAATGTAGTGATCTTAAACTTTCGTCAGTTTTCGTCTTCGATAACTTGTTTGCTAATCATAGCATTTATCTTGAATTTTATCATGAAAATCACCCCCAAAAAAGTTATAATGTGAAAAGCTGGAGTCTTTCAAAACCACAGGCAATATTACACGACCTTGATTTTGACTTGAGTGTGAAGTAATAGTTTTTCCATTTTGAGGCCAGATGTTTTAAAAATGATATGTCGGATGTCAACAAGCCATGTCTTGTTTACAATGTTTAACAGTCACTATTAGATGGTGATAGCAAGTTCTTCAAGTCTGTATATCTAGTCTTAAACATTTAACATGGTTTTTTTTCTAAATGCTAATATTTTCACCGAATCCATCAAATATATACACATTTAACATCTATGACTTAGTTTGTAAGAGTTATTGCCCTTTTCAAGCTGTTAAACGTTGAATTTGCTGTAAATGATGTAACAGTTACTGCCCTTTGTGTGTTAGGTAAATTGATCTAGTACCACTTGCACTAATTATTATAGACAATTCTGACTTTGTCAATGCATATGAAACAGAAAACAGTTCAATAGCGATAACATCCAGTTTGCAATTTTAAACTACTGGTTTATTTTATTCTTAGACAAAAATGCATTTAGCATTCATTTTGCCTTTTATGTTAACTTCATTTTCAGAGTTTTTTTTTTTTCTTTTTATAAATATTATACATCAGTATTTAATCATTTTGCATATCAGTAAAGGTGTACATTTTACTTCTCCAAATATTGTCATACCAGTCAGAACAGTTTTCTGAGCTTGGCACTATGAAAGGTCTGCAGATCACTAAAATCAGAGAGACTTCTGAATTTGAGCTAAAATATCAGATTTGGTGATCTTTTATCTTTTATAGTGGTGCAAGATTCCAGAATTATTGGCATAATTTACTGTTGATCTCCATTTTATTTGAACTTTGACAGGAGTTTGCTTTTTTATGTTTAAAAAACATATCAGCATTGCGATTCTACTGATGAAAAAATTTACTGAAGTTTTACTTCTTACATTTGTAGAAAGTTCATGGCATATTCCATTGTTTTATGTAGGGGAGATAAGATATTTTACATTTCTGAGGTGAAATATTTAGTTTTAGCATGATTCCAGTTCAGTGTTGATTATAAAAAGGGTAGAAAGGTGACATAATAAATAAGATTTGAGTGACACATTTAGTGTACAAATTATTATCACAATACACTAAAGATGTATTTTAATGTTTTGTGATTGTCTATTTAAGTAATGGTAATACTTTACATTCCTGATACAGAAATAATTTTTATTCTCGGAAAATTCATATTTAACATTGTGACAGGTTCAATTTGGATCTGTGATTCCATAATGAGTAACTGATTTTGTAGAGTAAATGATGAATTTGAGTATTTGAGAAGGAAAAAAGTGAATAAACTTGAATGTTTGAGAAAGATGAAATAGAGTAGTCAAAATGGATGAAATGGAATATTTGAGACTGGTGAAATAAAAATATTTGAGAATGTTGAAATTATATAGAGTAAATGAAGTACAGCTTGTACATGTTTGAATTCCTCTTTGCCAAATGTTGGACAGGTATGATTGTGAATGGGTTATAAAAATAAAGTACAGATTAGATAGTACCTTTCTGTGTAAGGATACAGGTGTGTAGAGATCAGACACAAGAATGATAAAAAAAACCATTCCAGTTCATGTACAGATTAAATAGTACCTTTCTCAGTTTCTGTGTAAGGGTACAGGTGTGTAGAGATCAGACACAAGAATGATAAAAAAAACCCATTACAGTTCATGTACATAGAAGTTTAATGTATATTGTTTGGAAAAGTTTGACAATGGATGTATTATACAAATGTACCTGGGATAGAAAATTGTACCAGAACCTCTTTGCAATTTATCTATCAAGGTGATTCGTGTTGTATCGAGGAAAACAAATTTATTTTCTCCCCCCTTTCTCCATCTCTCTCATGATTAATTCCACCGTCTGTCTCTTACACAGAAAGATACGGGACATTTTCTGTATTTGATATATGATGTATAGAACTTGTTATAAATGAGTTACATAAAAGGTTAAATGTTGAGTATGTCTGTTAAGAATGTTGATCATTGTGATTCGTCATTATATCATTTTTACATAATTATTGTGAGGGATACAATCCAACGCAAAAAGGATAATATGAAATTATTTTGCAAAAAAAATATAAAAATTGAAAATAAAAATGAATTAAACATGTGTGTGAATTTGTATTTGATCAAACCACTTTCACTTTCAACAGATAATTGGATACTTTACCTTTCTGCTTATCTGAGGAACTTAGCATGTATATTTTTGCCACATCTCAATATAGTCGCTGTAGACATATGCTATTGCATTGGCGTCTGGTTAAGATTGGCGTGGTTAGAGCATCAAACTTTGAACCATGGAGTCTGTCACTCCAAGCCCCGCTGGAACCTATGTTGATTCCGTGAGGAAGTTTGCCAGTTTACTTGCGGAAGGCTGGTAATCTCTACCTGGGTACATTGTGACCGGGTTCTCTCTCCCATCATTAAAAATTGATTCATATAACTGAAAAAATTGTGGCTTAAAACACTTCAAAATAAAAACAAAAGAAGATTGGTTGAGGTCAGGTTTATCTGCTTCTAGTGTTCATACATCTACTTAACTTACATGACATATGTATTTCATGATTCTTAAACCCCTTTTACACGATCGAAGTTTTCTTTGATGAAGTTACCTGTTGGTACTATCACAGTTTTTTGAGCGACTTGTACAAGAAAATGCGGAGAAAGAAGCATGCACCAAAACAAATATGACTCCTGTAAAAGCAAAGTTGCCAAATTAATCGTACGGGAATAAAATAACGGTCTTGAGAGATATATACATATACACGATGAAGGTATTCATACGATATTCATTAATGTCACGTACGTGTGCATGTTTTTGTTATTGGCGATCTCGTTGGTATTCTTATCAACCACTGAATTTGTCAAAACCTGAAAAAGATTTGTTTGAGAAACACTACGCCCCGATATTTAAATCATTCATGAGGATTTGAGAAGTCCAATAATTCTTGAAAATATATTGCTGTATGTTATCCAAAAACGAACATATCTAAGATAGTAATGATTTAGGGTTGTTCAACTCTCTCGCTTCCATGACACTTGGTCCCACTTCTATGTTTTCTTGTTGTCTGTGATCCTTCACCATCTCCTGTGCTTGTATTATATTGTCTTACGAATTCCACCAAATGCTGCTGTACAAAAGTGGTTAATTTTAGACTTCACGTAAACCAACAGCGAAACAAACAAATTAAAATAGAATTTTAGTCCTTCTACATGTATAGATGCAAATTTTCCCACAAAAATAGTGTGTAGAGTGTGTGTGTTCCAGTCATGTCAGCAAAGAAACAAATATTGTGTGTCTATAGAAAACTTGTTAATTATTTTTATTTAACGAGAGATCAACTTGCGCGTAAAGGGACCAACTCGGGGATTTGAAAACATCTAGCGAATATTTTTAGAGATAAATTCATGTTCATAAACCTCTGTTTCCCTGAATAAGAAATGTTTCAGGATACTCCTTTTAAAGCATACCTCTTATTCGATTACCTAGACCTACAGGTCAATAATTTAAAACCTTATTGCTTATTTCTGACCATGGGTATTAGCATCCAGGAAAATTAGTTTTATTTTAATAGTTTTTTGCCACATTCGTGTTACCTTCTCTTATTAAAAGTTAAAATAAACCAAAATAATGGTAAGGATAATGATGAAAAATTTGATGCATGCTGTAAAAGTTTGCATTATCTCTTAATTTTTCATGTTGTTGTAAGTTTTATTCTTGTTTGTCGTCAAGGGTAGCTTCCCCCCTGGCAGTCTACACAGACCATTGCACATTTCAGTGCATGTTTGCGACAAGAGAAACTGCTATTGCCGCATATATTTCTTGAAGAGTCTAAACTTGTACCTTACTAACTTTGGCATTGCATCCAGGGCCAAAAGTCACCAAATTTACTCAATACTCAAGCTCAACTTTTATTTCATTATTTTGACTATAAAATCGTTTGTAAAATATTTGGGTTTGAATGATGAGGAAGCATATTATTATTTTTTTTATCATACACATATCAATTTTTGCGTCATAATTAGGATTTTCCTGTAAAAATGAATAAATATGTTGAGTACGGTACTAAAAAAATTTGAGTACGTACTCAAATAACATTTCAATATTTCTGAAGTTTTCTTCAAATGAGCAATGATTTTGATCATTATTTACAACTATATGCCATCAATATGAAAACATGTCCAGTTACAGAATAAATTTACCTTAAAATCATCAAAAGTTAGTTGAGCTTGAGTACTGGGTAAATTTGGTGACTTCGGGCCCAGGTCTTTGAAAACTGGTTTCAAATCATCTAACACCACTGCAGTTTGCTAGTTCATACTTTGAATTGGTTCATTACATGGGTGCGACACAGTGGGGTTGGAAACTTGATGCAAATGTTCTGATGCCAGTTTTCAGATACTAGACGTTAATATGGTACAGATGAAAATCCATGAAACAAAAAATAGTTGCTCATGTCGCAAACATATGGACTGAAATGTGTATTAGCCATCAGAGACTATCAGGGCAAAGCTTCCAGAAAGTTGAGGTGGCCATGATTTCCATTGACGACGAACATGAATAAAATTTTGCGGAGCTCTCCCTTGCTACCCAGAATGCATTTAAATAGGTTATTAGTATCATTATCAATTTAGTTTATATAAATTTATTAATTAGAGTAGGCGTTGTGATAGAATACTATAGAAACAATGGTTCTAGGCTATAATACGCTATACAAAAATTCGTTTGATCAAAAAACAATAATTATTTATTAATTAATTATCATTAACTAAAAACAAGTTATGAAAGTAAAGAATAGGAAAGTAATAAAACTCCCGTATGTGGATTTTCCCGGAGTTAGGCTATGTTGTCCTACTCAGTATTCTGCTTCTTTGTATGTAATTTCCCGGATCGAAATGTTTAACGAGAAGACGAAAGTACGGAATTATCATCTGAAGAAAGAGACAGTTACAGACATTATTCAACTCATTAACTCAACCAGCGTCATTCTGCAGCAGGACAACACACGACCGCGTTGTTAGTGACTATCTAAAGCAGCATAATGTGAATGCGCTACCCTGGCCGGCGATGTCACCGGATATATCGCCTGTAGAACATGTTTGGGATGACATGAAACGACGTCTACTTCAAGATCTACCCCCACCCCCTTGCCTCGTTAGACGCTCTGCGTCGTTCTTTATTGCGCATTTGCTGGAACATTCTCCAGGCATTTCGGTATGACCTGATTCGTTCAATGCGTCGGGTGGGTGTGAAGAATGCATCGGTGCAAATGGCGGTCATACACGCTATTAAACATGTGAATTTTTTTGCACCCCCTTACTTTTAGTGGCTGTTCGTATCAATCATAATGGTCATAATCCGTGATTGGATGTTTGAATTGAAAGAAAATGTATTATATCAAATAATAATATACATAATGCTACATAACATAAATGAAATTATTAAACTACATATATACTTTTTTCCGCAAGTGTTTATATATATATATATATATATATATATATATATATATATATATATATATATATATATATATATATATATATATAATTATATATATGTGAAAATTTTAAACAATAATTTAAGATCAATACTAAAATATTTTAATCACACTTTACTTTGCAAAATATATTAGTTTATAATTTCAGTAAAACGAATCCATCCGCTTAAAACTTATGTTTAGAGAACTTGTGTATAAGAACCGGGTGTATTTTGTATCATTCATTTATTGTACTTCAACATTGATCACGTTTACCTACACTAACAAGAAACAAGTATAAGTCAATGTATAACATAACCCTCTAACTTGCCCAAATATCTGCTATACAAAGTCAGTCTAAAGTCATCTATGAGTATTGTGATATTACTTGTTTTAAAATGTAAATGTATCAGTTACTTTTCATAATATATATATATATATATATAAATCATGATTTAATGAATTTACGAATTTACGCTTATAGCGAAGTTATTCCTCTTCCCCTTGACTTGAAATAGAATGCAAAATCTACTTGCCTGTGTTCTACAGATTACGATTCTGTTATTTTCAAACAGACATATTCACGAAAATAGTTCTTTAGAGTTTTTCATTTAGGGTCACCCCTGGAAATATGTTCTGACTTTGATGCTGACGAGACTGTACGTGAAAATGATTAACTTTGCAAACATGAACGCGATGTAAGATGAAAACTACTTCCTCCATTTCTCGTAAATTAAGCTAGTCTTGTAAAGTCACCCAGAACGGGGGAAAATAGACAACTCATTTGCGTATTACTGTGAATTACAATTTGAATATTTTGTGTATCGCTTTTATCGTAGTGACGTTACTTTCTTTGGAACAATGCGAAGATATCGTAATCGTTTCGCCCAACAACATATCTATTTATCCTTTAAACTGCCATTAACCTTAACCTGTTTGTTGTCCAAATACGAGAATCGTGACTAATCTGTAGGAGTAGCGGTTACGTCATACCATAAAGAAAGTTCCGAATATAATTACATAAACATGACGCGAGTAATGCCATACCAGAATAGAAATACATAGAATTCCACGAGTTCCGAATGTCATCATGCAAGCATCACTCAAAGTAGCTGAAAACACGTGACTGGAATATAGGTAACAGACACATGAATTTGAGAACGCATGTCATACTGAATTAAATCAGATCAAAACATGCGAGTTACAATGAATTAATTCAAAATTAATTCAGACTAAAACAAATGATGTTCTTTTTCCAGGTCAATGTAATCACATTAATATGGGAAACAAAATATAGTGTCCATAAGTAAAAATGAGAAACTCCAAGTCCAATAGAATACGACAAATTAGATATACAAATGGGCTCAACTTGAAGAACATTTGCGAATCCCAAACGGGATGGGATCAGGTGTCCGGAAGTCAATAAATGGATATACTATGTATGTTTTAATACTACATGTAGTACTCAAATTATCAAGTTCCTATAACCATACTTATTACCTTGGCCCGAAATCACCAAATTTACTCAATACAGTGGAAGTACGGCCGGTTTTATAACCTCAGTCACAACCGGCCATACTTCCACTCTACGGGGTATGTACGAAAAAAAAAGCCAAGGAATTCGAACACACTGACCTCGTATGACTTCTCGCGGAATTTCGATGTAAGCACATACAATGGATGTTTATCATGTCCAGCAAACTCAGCGATATCCCAATAACATACGTCGTTCTTTCCCCCAACTTACAAATTGACTGCTACTTTTTCCAGCCTTCACGAACTCTACGACTCTCACCTACAGAGAAAAACGCAGAGGACGCGCGTGCGTCCGGTTGTGACAAAGGCTTATTTCAGTTGTTTGTGAAAATTCTGGATTTGACTAATAAGAAACAAATTATTATTTTTCAACCTTTACATAAAATGTTTGGGCCACACTATTTTCTCTGTCTGAAATGAATGAATTCCTTGAGTACGTTAACTAAATATTTACATGAATGTATTTAATGTTTGAACTAGAATTATCAAAGTCTTCTCTGATAACGTCAAACTTCCTTTGAATTGTCGACACCGAGTTGCAGTAGTTCGCATCAACACAGAAGGTATGTTTTTTCGTTATTTTTACGTTTGTTAACACCAGCTCGTATATGTATAAAAATTAGATATTTTTGTTCTCACATAATCCCAAATGAACTTTAGATTATTTAAAGATGTCATCAAGTATATCACGTCCTGAATATAAGCTAATGACCTATTTAATAGAAATTTATAAAATTTTGAAATAGCGAGTAGATATACACGCCTACACACCTACTTACGCATGCTTCTACACACGTATTCTTGGTCAAGATTAAGAGAAACATTTTTCTATGTACTCACTTGTTTTTCGAGAAAATGCCTTGACTTTCGCGCAATGGTATTGCAGAAAAAAGAACAATAAAGAAACTGTATAAATACATGTATAAGACTGATTTCAAATCCATGAATTGACGTCGACGACAACTACAACAAAAATAGCAGTAACAATATTAACAACAACAACAACAACAGGAATATCAGTGGATTAACGACAACAACAGTATCGATATCTTTAACGAAATTAGGGAAAACAACAGCAGAAATATCAGTAGCAATCTCAACGACAACAATTATAGGAATTATAGTCAAAAAGAACTTTTTTATCAACATTAACAACAACAACAACAGCATGAATAGTAATACCAATATTAACAACAACAACGACAACAGCAGGAATAGTTATACCAACATTAACAACAACAACAACATGAATAGTAATACCAATATTAACAACAACAACGACAACAGCAGGAATAGTAATACCAACATTAACAACAACAACAGAATCACATTAGGAACATTAACAACAACAACAACAAGTTGATTAACATTAGCATAGTCAACAACATTAGGAATAACAGAAGCAACATTAACAACAACAACAGGAACAGTTTTACCAACATTAAAACAATAACATTCATAACATCAGTAACATTAACAATAACAACAGGAATAACATTAGCAACATAAACAACAGGAATAGTAGTATAAACATTAACAATAACAACAGGAATATTTTTACCAACATTAATAATAAAACAACAACAACAGGGTGTCTAGCAGAAACATTAAGAACAACAGGAATAGTAGAAACAAAAACAGCAACAGAAATAGAAGTATCAACATATACAACAAAAACAACAACAATAGGAATAGTAGTAGCAACATTAACAACAACAGGAATAGTTCTACCAACAAGTTTCTGAAAGAAGTGCGGTTTCTGTCCTGAATCCTTTGGAGTGTATATCTAACCACGTGACAGTCACGTTACAGTACCAGTGGGTATAAGTTCATTTCAGGTTTCATTTTGTAGTTAAAATTATACAAGGTATATCTTAATTTTCATTTTTATACCTTGGTTTTGTATATATTTCAGGTATCATTTTGTATATTTTCTTTTTTCAGGTTGCCCACAAAATGACGAATATCTTATCAATAACAGCGTTAATTGTAGTATTCGGTCAGAGTCAAGCCATCTTTGAATGTTACTGCAATACTGGACATCCACAGTATCCAATATATGAATGTCCAGTTGATGCGTCTTCTATCATCGGACTTCTGGACCGACCAGATCAAGTCGTAGTATATCACAATTTAGATGATCCTTACTGCACACCAGTTCTTAACTTTGAAGCACCAGCTGGCTGGGTTTCAGTTTACCATTATCATCAGGTGAGATTTTGTAGTAATCGTCATCGTTGTCGTCGTCGTTGTCGTCATCATCATCATTATCATCATCATCATCATCATCACCATCGTCGTCGTCGTCGTCATCGTCGTCATCTACTTCCTTTTCTTTTGTTGTGTTGTTGTTCTCCTTCATATTCTGCTTCCTCCTCATTTTCATGCATAACCAATCAGTAGAAACAGTCTCGGTTATGTTTGTTCGGTTCCTGAGAGAAAGTGAAATTGATTTTAACGATTTCTGATTTCACATTGAAATTTTACAGATTTAAGTAGTAATATCCCACAATCACCTGCATATGGGGTTTATATTTCACAAATAATCGATATGCCAGGGGATGTTTAAGATATGTACATTTTATATACATTAGTAAACTACTTACTGCCAAATTATTGACACAGGGATATCGCAAACCACGCTTGATGTCTAAATAGTTTTATTTGCGATTACTCTATTTCACTAAATGAAATGTTGAGTTACCTGTTCGATGGCAGTTGTTGAGACGTCTGAACCATTGTGATGAGGACTCGTTCCTCACTTATTTTATCTGGATTTGACTGTGGACTCACTCGCGGGTATTACTGGTCATCAGGGGATGCTTACTCCTCTATTACACTACCTAATCCCGCCTCTTGATTTCCAGAGGTCCGCGTTTGTGCAATTTTTATGAAATTTATATATGTATCCTGGACATCTTCATAATAAACCATTTTCCAGTTGTCTTGTTACGTCACGATTCGTCATAATAGACCATTTTCCAGTTGACTTGGTACGTCAAGATTCGTCATAATGGACCATTTTCTAGTTGTCTGGTTACGTCACGATTCGTCATAATAAACCATTTTCCAGTTTACTTGGTACGTCACGATTCGTCATAATAGACCATTTTCCAGTTGACTTGGTACGTCAAGATTCGTCATAATGGACCATTTTCTAGTTGTCTGGTTACGTCACGATTCTTCATAATAAACCATTTTCCAGTTTACTTAGTACGTCACGATTCGTCATAATAGATCATTTTCCAGTTGACTTGGCACGTCAAGATTCGTCATAATGGACCATTTCTTAGTTGTCTTGTTACGTCTAGATTCTTCATAATAAACTATTTTCGAGTTGTCTTGCTACGTCACGATTCGTCATAATAGAGTGCGGTTTCAAAGAGATAAATAGGGCATCATTATATTCCTGATAAGCAGTTTATCGCCTATATGGCCAGTGATATTAATATCAAGAAGTAATAGACACGTACCAGATTTGAAAATTACACACTGTCCATATTTACAAGAGATATAATATACTAAAATTAATTCCTCGCAGATGAAGTGAAATAAGATATTGCCGAATATCGTCAATAAAAATATTACATAACCTGAATCGACCTTGCCTAACTTTCAAATTAAGTCTGAGTACAAACTATTTTGACGAAACTGAGCAGAATGAGACAACTCGAAAATATTTCTCACCGGAAAATCATTAGTATGACCTAAAGTTTAAATTATATAATAAAAGAAAAAAAAATGATGTTTCCAATTCAGTGAGAGATTCAAAAGTCTTACAAACGACTACATGGTCAATATAATAACATATAAGTTGACCTTGAGTATTGAGTAATATTGGTGACTTTGGACCTTTCCAATGGAAAGTTAGCTTCGTATTTGGATAATGAAGTTAAGTAAGTTTTAATTAACTTGTTTATACCGAAAAAATAGGCGTCGTGATAATAATACTTTACGGAAATCGTCATCTACTGCCACCCACTAAAACAAAAGAGAAAATAACATTGGACATTTCGCTCCAATCTGTTTTGTTTTTGAAAAATGCATAATAAAAGAATTAGCTATAATTGTATATACAACATGTATAGCGAATTATGGTTATATCGAAGGTTTTGCTAAATTTGCAGAAATTCGACTTAATCCAGTTTTATTGTATATGGCCCCTATAAATCATTTAATAAATGAGAGTGAGGTACATTAACCTTTACATACTAATTAAGTTATTTATTTCTCAAGGTTGGCTACTTGATGGTGGATGCTGGATTTATAAAGACAGTATGCCCAGGTGACATAATGTTCAATGTAGGTATGTGATGTTGAACTATGGTGTAAAAGACAATACTGAATGTAGATTGTAATGCTAAAAGGTGGGACAAAAGACAATACTGAAAGTAGATTGTAATGTTAAAGGCTGAGGCAAAAGGCAATACTGAAAGTAGATTGTAATGTTAAAGGCTGAGGCAAAAGGCAATACTGAAAGTAGATTGTAATGTTAAAGGATGAGGCAAAAGGCAATACTGAAAGTAGATTGTAATGTTAAAGGCTGAGGCAAAAGGCAATACTGAAAGTAGATTGTAATGTTAAAGGCTGAGGCAAAAGGCAATACTGAAAGTAGATTGTAATGTTAAAGGCTGAGGCAAAAGGCAATACTGAAAGTAGATTGTAATGTTAAAGCTGAGGCAAAAGGCAATACTGAAAGTAGATTGTAATGTTAAAGGATGAGGCAAAAGGCAATACTGAAAGTAGATTGTAATGTTAAAGGATGAGGCAAAAGGCAATACTGAAAGTAGATTGTAATGTTAAAGGATGAGGCAAAAGGCAATACTGAAAGTAGATTGTAATGTTAAAGGATGAGGCAAAAGGCAATACTGAATGTAGATTGTAATGTTAAAGGCTGAGGCAAAAGGCAATACTGAAAGTAGATTGTAATGTTAAAGGCTGAGGCAAAAGGCAATACTGAAAGTAGATTGTAATGTTAAAGGATGAGGCAAAAGGCAATACTGAAAGTAGATTGTAATGTTAAAGGATGAGGCAAAAGGCAATACTGAAAGTAGATTGTAATGTTAAAGGATGAGGCAAAAGGCAATACTGAAAGTAGATTGTAATGTTAAAGGCTGAGGCAAAAGGCAATACTGAATGTAGATTGTAATGTTAAAGGCTGAGGCAAAAGGCAATACTGAATGTAGATTGTAATGTTAAAGGCTGAGGCAAAAGGCAATACTGAATGTAGAATGTAATATTAAAGAGAGGGACAAAAGATAGTTCTGAATGTAGATTGTACAAATGTATTGTTAAAGGATGGAACAAAAGACAACACTGAATGTAGATTGTAATGATAAAGGAAACAAAAAAAATGTAGGTTTTATTGTTTAAATATTCAAAATGGATATACGTTGGCGTGTAGAATATAAGCTAATCACTAATATGATGACATCACCACCTATAAATGGAGTGCCTGAAATTTTGACTTATGCTATAGACTGACGACAGTATAGTAAACGTTCTTTTCATACATGTCACACCTGCTGTCATACTGAACCTATGGTTATATCTCATCCATATTGGATGCTTTGAGAAGACATATTCATACATCTTAAAGTCTTAGGTATAAACGGGTACTTGAAATCGAACACCGGGCCTTCTGCTTGCATTTGATCAGAGACGACCAATGATTGGAGTATGGACAATGATTATTGTACAAAATACATGATTACATGTTAGTTACTGATTTTACTGATTGTCTAAAGCATGTTGAAATGTTACAAAGATAAGCAGAGGTGTAGAATTCTTGTTTAAATAGGCCAAACAGGTCGGTGGAATTCAATATTTTGGTAAGTAGTTACATACATACCAGAGTAAAAGATTAATCATAAAAATATGACTAGTAATGACATTATGAATTAAATCCGTAATGGACTCGTCTTAATTGACCTTGTACTCTGATAGTTATCTTTAGTTCGTGTCTAAGTAAGTATCGACATCTATGTCATAAAGTAATTACAGACTTTCATATACTATACACACACACACACACACATATATATATATATATATATATAATATCAATGTTATGCTTTAATTGTAGGTAACTTGATCAAGTCAAACGCGTGTCAACATAAAATTTTGGGAAAACCTTGTAAGTACTGTTTGTCATATTTGTGTCATGATGTATAATTATATGATAATTATAATCAACACGCACACGCGCGAACTCTGTTTGAAAAAAAAATCAATATTCATGAATGTTTTGTTTCTTTGTGAAGTAAAAAAAACCCCTTCATTCCATATAAGATAATTATTACGTCTCTTTTATATTGCTGTACGGGACTTCTCCGTTTTGTTGGGGGCTCTGCATTTCAAACTTTCTCATCACTGGTCAACAACATTTAGTGCCTTTTTGCTGTTGGTGTAGGAGTTTTGGTCTTTTGTAACAGTTTAATGAATTTTTATTGTACGGTCGACAAATGAAAAAAGAAGGCTTAAGCCAAATAGTGTCTTGATTTAATATTCTAATGTTTGCATTTACCCACTCCTAGCCACATCCAAACCATTAAATTTTTATTTTTATATATTGACTATACTTAGTGGTGGGTAAATTGAAAAAAAAAAAAAAACAATAAAAGTGATAAGTATCATATTTAGTTACTCCTCCACGACACCTGATCCCACTTCTGGATTTCCAGAGGTCAATAATTGTTCAATATTCACCAGAATGTATATTTATATTAGACATCCTGAATATTTATACGTTTTTATATGATTATATATTTTCGTTTCAGCACTCGTTCTGGCGCCTACCCAGTTGGCTACCGCTCCTACACCTACTCCTACCAAAGCCCTAGCATGGGTAACAGTTCCTCAGGTCACTAAACACTTTTCCTGGCAAGCTGTGCCAACAGGTATTGTTTTTGCCCGGCCATTAGATATGCGACCTTTGATATTTAAGACGTCATGATGCGGACATTTTGTGAATGTTGTAACTAGACTGCGTTTTATATACTTTATTGATAAAGAAAAAAAAAACAAGAAAAATTTCATGAAACTTGGAGAATTTTTGGGGAAAAAAGAATTGATCGCTTTTTTTAATTGATTTGCTTATTCATAATCAAAATAATATACAAAAGAACATTCTAATGATATGTTATAAAAATAGTTCAAAGCTGGTAGTGTTTCTTTTGATTTTCACACACACAAAAAAGTTTTAAGATGTGATTTTTATCTGAATTTACAAGTGCATATGCTGTTTCACTCGACTGTTATACATAAATCCTGCTCTATAAAGTCCTTTGTTGCTTGCTTTGACTTGTCTTAACAACTGGCGTTGACGTGGCGTGGCGTGGCGTGGCCCTTACCACTGACGTGGCATGTAATTAGATTAAGAAATAAAATGAAAAAAACCTCTTGCACAAGATTGTTATTGACAACTTGTAACATTTTGGATGACAATGGTGCTGCCTTGGGTTTCCAACTTACCTCTACTTTCGAGGGACATTATAATACATTTTTCGCAGCATAAAAATATTCTTTCATTGCTATTTTTCTTCAAAGGAAACAGTTGTGACGGCTCTAGAGTTATGGAGGCAATTGCAAAACAAGACACAATTTTCAGTTCCCAGGCTCGACCGTGCCGAGCTCTAGCATATTCTGAAGAAGAGGGTGTCGTTATGGCACTATGTGCAGCGCCATCTGTTAAAGACTGGAAGAAAGGATCAAAGGTGAGATAAGTCATTCAATCAAATAAATCTATATTTTAAGTTATGAAGTTACATATGAAGATTTCTATTTAAAATTATTTGCTTACCTAACCGTATTATAATAATCATTAGACTTGATTTCTTAGATGCTAAATTTCAGTTTACTTCATTTGTCAAGAAGCAACAACAGCAACAACATCAATAACAATATCGTTGCAAACACCTGACCAATGCCTGGTTAATATTTGGACTTACCTTACCTAATTTTCTTAGATTTGATATTAACAGGTATTGGGTAATTGTTCAAATGTGCAGAAAAATACCCCTGTGTCTGTGTTTATTGGTGACAACGCCGCAGGAGGCAGGAATTCAGGCATTTTTGTAGAATGCACAGCTACAAGCATCAAGGTGAGTATAGTTCATATGATTCATTATCTCGGGAGATGATGGGTCGGGATTAGATCGTATATTCCCTTTATAAGTACTTTATAGCTATTTAAATTCACGGGGTTTTTCTGAAAGGAACGGATTCACAGTTATTAAATTTCGCGCAATATTGTTTTGTCTTTTTGATATTTCATAAATGTAAGGTATTATATTCACGGGTATTTGATTTCGCGCAATTTTATTTAACCACGAATATAGCGAAATTAAATCACCCGCGAATAAAAGCAACTATACAGACCAATTAAACCTGGTTATACTGCCACGTTTAGCCAAAATTTAGCATTATTTGACGATAGGAAAATTAGAGAAGAAGACATTAAAAAATTGAAAAGTGGCAAATGAAACGGGAGCATTATAAAGAGGTTTTGTTGTGGTTGTATATTATTGATATTACAGTGTTATATAAGTTGATGTTATCTACGAAAGACTGAGGATGTCTTTTGACTTTGATAAGATGGCAAGTGGCATGCATTAAAACGTTCTCGGTCTACATTATAATCGTGAATGTTTTATGTATAATGCCATTTATTCACATGATGATAAGAATAATAAAAACAAGATTACTTTGTCACATTAGGTAAGTTATAATTTCCTGGTTTTAAAGTTAGGGGGTGTTACATGAGTACAATTTCTCAACATTGTTTGAGAATTAAATAGAATATTTGCCAAAATGTGATATTACAATTTTAATTTCATCATGTGAGACAGAAGAATACACACTTAACACCAGTGACGCATTTATAATGAACATTATTCCTCATGCAATGAAATAAAATGGCATTCTTCAAACTTGACAAAAATCCTCTATTTAATACTTGAATATGTAAATAAATTAAACTTGTGTAGGTTTTGTAAAACAACCCTTATTGAATGTTTTGTGTATTCCATTATAGTTGTGATTTAAAAGTTTTATATCCAGATAACATGCGCATTATTCGTTTGACAATTAACTACTCGTTCATTTTTATTTGTTTCAGGTTGCTAGACAAGTCTGTAGCAGAGGGTTTGTCGAAGTAGTCGAGTTACCCCGATTTATCGCCGCTAATATATATGTTATTGAATGGTGATCCATTAATAAATCATTATTACCGGACGTAAGCGTTATTACCTGTCGCCAAAATATGATAGTAGAAATGCATTTATATCATCATTTTAACAGTTAACTAACAGATACATTTTCACCAAACTTGACATTTTCGCCGAACTTGACATTTTCACTGAACTCGAGGGGTTTCCATGTAACATTTGCGACGAGTGTGGCATGCTAACAAGGGACGCTGAATCCTTCCGGACACCTGGTTCATTTCATTTGTGATTAGCAATTGTTCTTCATGTTGACACCTACTTTGTCGTATTTAAATTAACTTTCCATATCTATTGTCGCCTCTTCTTTTTTACTTAACACTTTGGTATTTACAATTGATTGCTTGCGGAAGGTCGGTGGTCTTTACCTTGGTAACCGGGGTTTCTTCTCCACCAATAATAAAACTGGACACCATCATATGACTGAAAGATTGTTGAGTATGGCGTAAAACAAAAAATCAAATCAAATCAAACAATTGATTGCTATTATATGACCGACTCATTACATGTATATTAGGCCCTACAAACATAAAACCAAATTTAAAGGTTTGCAATATGTAAAACGAAGAATTAAAAGACGATGGTATCAGTCAATAAGTCAACATCAGTTAAGCTCAACTCTAAAATATATGTATACTTACCACTAAATAACAAGTTGTATCCCTAAATGTATTACCAAATCTGTCTAAAAGTAGCCTCTATATAGGAATACTGAACGATGAGGAATCACGATTAACGTTATTCTTTCAAACAAGAAGTAAATGTTCGTCTTCAATAATGAAAAATCGGATGAATTGAAGCCGTGTTTATTTTGCAGAAGTGTACAAAAGTGGGATGGTAGTAGTTTATTTGATGTTGAAGAAAATCAATCAGTAACAAGAGGTCCCAGAAGGAATTTTGCGCCCACCATGGAAAGTTCAATATCTGATCTATGACAGACTGTTCTTTTCTGTTCTTTTCTCTTATTTTGTGTCTCTACATTGAAGTTGAACTTAAATCCATATTTCTGTGAAATACTTTTTCACAAGATTATAGCGAAACTGAACTTGAACTGAACATATTACATTTTCAGAGAGCATGGGATTCAGCATAGCTGACAGGTGTCCATCTTAGATTTTTATCTCTCTGAAAATGTAATATGCACATCTAGACCTCAGGGGAAATACCTCAAACGTCAAAGGCAATCCTCTTGTCAAATTTTAATGAGATCCCTATAGTATCTTTTGAGAAATATAAGTTGTAACAAACTTCCTTTGGTCATATCCAGCCTGTCAGCCATTTTAGATTCTGATATGTCTGACAAATGTAATATGTCCAACTAGACCTCAATGGGAATCTTCATGTTAAATTTAAATAAGATCTCTTCAGGTCTTACTGAGAAATAGGGGTAACATACTTCCGTTTCAAAATCCAAGATGGTCGCCTTGCAGCCATGTTGGAATCCAGTCTTTCTGAAAATGTCTTATGCACAACTAGATCTCACGGGGAACCTTCATGTCAAATCTCAAAAAGATCCCTTCAGTCCTTTTTGATGAAATAACGATAACAATCTTCCTATGGTCAAAATCCAAGATGGCAGCCTGTCGGCCATATTGGATTCAGATCTCTCTGAAAATGCAATATGTACCCCATGTCAAATTTCAAGTAGATCCCTTCAATCCTTTCTGAGAAGTAGCGGTAACAAACTTCCTTTGGTCAAAATCCAAGATGGTCCTTTGTCGGCCATAATTGATTCTGATCTCTTTGAAAATGCAAGGGGAACATTGATATCAAAGTTTAATACTTTCTGAGAAATAGCGATAACAAGATTTGTTCAGGACGGACGGACCACGGACACAGGGCGATTTGAACAGCTAAAAAGCAACAGAGGAAGATGATTGATTGACAAATCTCTACCCGGAGAGTATAACTGGATTATCTCAACCAGAGGGGTAAGATTGTAAGCACCTAAGAAAAAAAAATTCCATACATGAGCAACATATCACTGTTTACATTCCGACTATGCATCCAAATTATTGATTATACTCAAAACACCTGTTTGTAAAGATAGGTGTTTCTTGTTTTTCCTATTTAGATACAGTTAAACATATGTATATAATGACCGCAATAGGGACACCAGAAAACTGGTATTTATAGGGAGGTGATCTTAATATAGAGGTTGATTTGTACACAAATGGTTCTAGTGGGGACAGCAAAAAAATTCTTTGTGACCAGATGGTCTTTATACACAGGTGGTCGCTAAAGCAGGTTCTACTGTATATACATAACTGTTAAACTTAATTTCAATTAAAGATTGAATTCTTCGTGAAGAAACTGGTAGTAAAATACTTCTGTGCGTCTTTGTGGCTCATAGACGTAACTGAATTAAGTGTATTAAAATAATTTCCCTTATATCAAAGTGAAAGTAAATGGCATTATGTTGACAATGTTAACAAGATGGCGGCACTCTGATCAGTTTCTGTTACATCAACACAATGACAGACAGTATAATTCTGCATTCAAGGACTTTTGCAACATGGATGCCGTGGCCATGAAAAGAAAAAGGTATTTTTTCGGTCGACGTCGTTTCCGGAGAATAACATATTTTGTGACAGAAAACTTTTAACGTATATTTATTGAATTCCAAACTTATGTTGTTAAAAGATGCATAAAGACATTAAAGCGTGTCGCCTAATACTTTCCTTCAACTCGAGAGGTTTCCATGGCATGCTGTCATAGTGGTCCTGTTCCGTTTGGGATTCGCAATTGTTCTTAATGTTGAAATACCGCTTGTGAGTCTACACTGTTCGAATCCTTCATTTCATCACTGTTTTTGTCAATAAGACTTCATTAGTCGAATTACCAATAGGTGTAGCGTTCCGAATTAGAAATTGGTATCATACAACCTGAATGTATTGCCAAACCCGTCTAAGAGTAACCACTGCAAAAAGATTACTATAATAGCTTTTGAGAAGTTTATAATTTCCAGGTTTAGGCGCCCCCGGGGCTACATATAAGCCACCCTGTATTTTAATGATGCAATACCGTATGGGCAGAAATTTCAGCGAGGATTCAATTTTGGCATTATTAGCGACATTGTTGAGATCGCTAAAATTGAATATCACGAACAAAGCATTCCTCATCGTAGGTAAGAGTAATCTGTTTTTTAATCATATCATTGCTATAATTACTTCTCGCTAAAATTATATACTATGTTTTAGCACAAAATGCTAAATTTGTGTCTCGATAAAAATTCCACGTATACGGTAAAATGGAACCCAGAACCATAACAAATTAATCGTAATATACTCACAGGTTCATTAAATAAATAAATAAATTTATAAATAAATAAATAAATAAATAAATAAATAAATAAATAAATAAACAAATAAATAAATAAATAAAATAATTTAAAAATAAATAATAAAAATATTGGCATATAATAGAGTGTTTCTAGGGTGCCGTTTCCAACACCTTCTCACCAGCATTTGAGATTGTGCAATGCAGCTTTTGGCATGATAATAAATATGTTGAACTAAACATAGCCAGGACATTGAGCTTATATACTTCTACATGGGCTATGATATAAAACTAATTACCATATATATGTCAAACAAGTCGATCGTAGTTTGAAAATCTTGTTCGATATAATGTGACGTCACACCTTGTCCGACATTTTGTTCAACAAATACATCGGACAAATCAATGAGGCATCACAAAATTTCAATTGGAATTCACTAAAACTGCATCATGGATTGAGTTTTTGTAAAACGGTAGAGATATCAAATCAAATCAATAGAAGATATTTTAGGATAAATTAATGCAAACATTTTAGACTATAACAGTTAAAACCCTACAGGCTATAATAGACTAGTCTTGAACAGTAGAAAAAGAGCATACAACACAGGTAGACAGGGGGTGTAAGGGATCAGCAAGATTGCATATCTGTATCACAAAGTATGTACGAAGTACTTGACCGGAAACCAGAATTTGGACTTTCGCATTTTCAGTCCAAGTGATAGTACGCCTGTCCTTGTTCCGCCATATTGTTTTTACAGAGATGTGGTTGTTATGGTATCATTTGATTCTGTTTGAAGATTAAATGTTTGTGTATACAGTCGGAATACACACAGTAAGATATCTATCGGTACATAGTTTGGATGTCAAATATAATTCATACAACGGACGCCAGGGGGTCACGTTTCTCTCTAATAACTCTAAAAAGTTGAAATCTAGGTTGATAAGAAGAAATGACAAATCATGTCCAGTACTGAAGAATGATTTATGTTCGTAAAGAAGTGATCGCAAGGTAAATAACTTTTATGATTTTGCAGAATTTTTACAATCTTTGTTTGCTCTAATTAATTTGAGGAAATAGTAACATTTAGTTACAATGAATTGTATTTCAATCTATATCAGTATTTAGATAGAACGAGAACTGACCGATTGCAATGGTACAAAAACAATAAACGCTTCGATTTGTTTACATGGGTTTTTATCAATTGTATTCTGATGTCTGATGTGACATTCATTCTCATGACCATTTTTTGTTTTCCATCTTTTTTCTTTTTTATATCATTTTCGGCCATTTTAAAATTGAAAGTCAGATATAGATACAGTTGACTTCTGCGCAATCGACTTTTTGCGCATTTGGCGCCCGCATCAATCTCAGTATCAAACTGCATGTATATCATTTGAAGATGTATTTCATTGTTCTGATACATCGTATCAGGTAATAAAATAATTTCTTTATTATATTTACGTTGATCTGGTGTATATATAATTGGTATTGTTTAAGCCATTTTAAATTTAAATACCAAGAGGTTTAGATAGGAAGCGAGTAATTTCGTCTAGTAACTGTATGAATAGGGAATATTTGACCTAGTATAGTAGTGCACTTTTATGGGTATATGTTCCGGGCACCTGGTGCCATTTGGTACTTGCAATTGTTCTTCATGTTGAGGTCATTTGTATATCGAATTTATCGTGTTATATTGGACTTGGGGTTTCGATTACACACCGTTACTTCTTCATTTTAACTAATGTAGACTGTTGTAATATTCTTGATACCACAAAATAAATTTAAATATAAAATCATCAGATTTAACGAGTTTTGCAGTTACAAGAACATTATTTGGGTAGAGTTCCTACAGTTAGGACTGAGTTTGCTGAGTTTTTGTAATCTGTGTAGTGTGAACATCGTTCTTATAGAGATTTTAGGTTAACTTAAAAAATAAACCAGACTATTTATTTTTGCATGAGGCATGGGTGTCAATATATGTAATGACATTGCTTTCATATTAGTAAGTGCTACTTTCAGTACTTTGATTTATCTAGGGTAAATTCACATTCCGAATATAGGTCTTTCCTATTGACATGACCTACTTTCTGACCTGCTATCTTTTAAAGAGGTTATCTACTTACTAATGTAAGTTGTTTTGGCAATTGGATGTTAAATACATAAGAGGTTATTTACTTACTAATGTAAGTTGTTTTGACAATTTAGTGTTAGATACGTAATAGGTAATCAACTTACTAATGTAAGTTGTTTTGGTAATTTAGTGGTTGATACGTAAGAGGTCATCTACAAACTTATGTAAGTTGCTTTGGAGATTTAGTGTTGGATACGTAAGAAGTCATCTACTTACTAATGTAAGTTGTTTTGGCAATTTAGTGTTATATACATAAGAAGTCATCTACTTACCTATGTAAGTTGTTTTGGCAATTTAGTTTTAGATACGTAAAATTTTATCTACTTACTAATGTAAATTGTTTTGGCAATTTAGTGTTAGGTACGTAAGGAGGTCATCTACTCGCCTTTGTAAGTTGTTTTGGCAATTAAGTGTTAGATATATGTAAGAGGTTCTCCACTTACTAATGTGAGTTGTTTTGGCAATTTAGTGTTAAATATGTAAGAGGTCATCTACTTGCCTTTGCAAGTTGTTTTGGCAATTTAGTGTTAGATGCGTAATATGTTATCCACTTACTAATGTAAGTTGTTTTGGTATTTAGTGTTAGATATATGTAAGAGGTTGTCCACTTACTAATGTTAGTTGTTTAGGCAATTTAGTGTTAGATACGGAAGAGGTCATCTACTTACAAATGTTAGTTGTTTTGACAATTTAATGTTAGATATACATAAGTTACTTCACGAATGAACGTTTTTCAGATCGGGCGCCATTATTTTTATCTCTCCATATTGATAATAAATGCACCCTGATAAAAATGGAATAGAATATTCCACCTTATACGTGATCAGTCTCATTATCATGGAACAGCGAAGTTCAAGGTAGCCTGAATAAAATATATCTTGGTTTGACGTCATGTTATGAATGAAGGTGCATTACTGTGTGACGTCATCTGAGGAACTATTTATAGATGACATAAACGCCGTCTAGATTAACACTGAATCTATGAGACTGCAGCGGGAAATGTAAATATATCTTAATGGTTGGTAACATTATCATTTACACTGCCATTTTATTGTATTTCTCTGTAATACACAAAACATACCTTTTTAACTTGTAGTTTTCATTGATTCATGGCAAATGATAAGAATAGACAGAATTTTTCAACATTGACGAGGTTATAACAACGTTGGAATTGGGACATATTATATCCACAGTACATCACACACACACACACACACACACACACACACACACACACACACACACACACACACACACACACACACACACACACACACACACACACACACACACACACACACACACACACACACACACACACACACACACACACACACAGAGCAAATGCTTAAGGCGATTGTTTCTGCCAGCAAGAGTTCATCATTTGAGCTCGAACAGATAATAGATGATAGATCTTACCTAGCTGAATCCTATGACATTGTTTTTTAAATACGGATAGATTTTATGTTACTAATATAAGTTTTATAAGTAAACAAGAGCGTTATTTATACAGATAAATACACACATTTTGAATAAAGATATCTAATGTAACTGATAATTGTTTTCTATGGTATATGTCAAAGGGATATGCTTACTCCTCCGTGGCACCTGATCTCATCTCTGGATTTTAAGAGGGTTGTGTTTATCCAATGTTAAACTAGTTATCCGTAATATCTCCTGAACTCCATTCAATCAATATTTTGGTATATGTGATTTTTATATTTTGATAGAGTCCATACTATCGACGTGATGAAGATCAGTTTCATCCTCTTGCTGATTGGTCATTATACGTCAGCTGACTACAACTGTTTATGCGATATAGAACATTCGGATATCACTATTCGAGAATGTCCAGCAAATAATGCTAAAATAATAGGATTTATGTATGCATCAGACAACAATGACAATTTCCACGGAATTCAGGACACAAGTGAGGCACATTGCAAAGGATTAGTCCCAAATATCTACCCTCCACCTGGCTGGACCGCAGTATATCACTTCAACAAGGTATATCAATTTTATCCAATTTTTCTTATTCTTTCTCTTCACCTTCTACGTTGCCATGACAACAAATTAGAGGCTTCTGATAGGTTTAATTTCAGCGATTGTTGAGTTTCATGAGTTTATTTAGGGGTATCAAGGAACTTTTAACTTAAGTGTGAGTTTTGTATGTCATAACAATCAGTCGAGGCTGATTGGTAGAAATTTTAAGAATTTCCGAATCAAATGAACATGTAATAAATCTGTTCTGTATTCTAGAAGACACATAAATTCTACGTCATTTCCGGCAGGGCGAGTGCAGCTTGTCAGCTGTGGATGACAGGACGATCATTTTGCACTAGTTATAAGGAAATATGTCAATATGGGGAACATAACTATGAGCAAGTTGTTCGGAATCATCTCAAGAATAAAAGGTCAAATTCTAAGATATCTAAGTACACAGAATATGTC
This sequence comes from Atrina japonica, assembly GCA_030159075.1. NCBI lineage: Eukaryota > Metazoa > Mollusca > Bivalvia > Pterioida > Pinnidae > Atrina > Atrina japonica. The sequence goes on from BROG01000168.1 coordinate 1,100,378, forward strand.
ATTCATAATTTGTTTTAGAACCAGTGGACTGATTGTAACAAATAGGAAATATTTCCTTGTCAAAAAAAAAAAAAAAAAAAAAAATGACCACAACTTGATATATTGTAAGATATCTTCTCATCACACAATGACCAGATGCCTTTCAAATTATGCTATAGTCATATCACAAGTAAACAGAACAAATTATATAAAAAAGTAAAAACATCAAAGTGTTTACTGTTAAGATGTTCAAACTCTGTATTGGACAAACACGGACTTAAGTGGTGGGATCAGGTGCCACGAGGTGTTATGATCATTTATCAATTAAACACACCTGTTTTGAATTCACAGAATCGTAAAAAAGGAAAATATGAATAACATCCGGTCACAAGGTATCTTGATTATCGATGAAGGCTAGGTTTATCCAAGATGGTATTGCTTAGTGGTCTAGTGGTAGAGCGTTCGACTCCCGGACCGGTTCATACCACCTAAAGCCGATGACATCTGTATATAAGTGATAAATTCTTGATGTAAAACAACAATCAAATTAAAAAATCCAAGATGGGCGCTGACTTAATGAACGATTTAATGAAATCTTAAAATATTTTTTGGTGCACACATAAATGTAATCATACCAAAATATTTCAAAATATTTGAAAAAAATCTATATCAATCGTGAGGCAAGGTCAAATTTATTTCAAATTTACAAAGAGTTATAAATGGATAAAAATCTGGTCAGATACTAACATATTTAAACATTTGCAATTCTTCAAATTGTACCAGAATGAAAACAGAAATTGAAAACAAATAATTAAATAGATGTTTTATATTCAGATGTTTTATTCATTTGATGCATTATAAATACGGTGTGATAAATTAAATTGTTGCATCTTATAGTTCCTTCTGTCCATTTCTTGTGTATAGATAGTTATGTTTGTAATTGCTCATCTTCGTTATCAATTAGGTGGTCTTGTTAACCGTAATTTGGTTACACAAGAAATAACTATGCAGTTATCAACTGTGTATGATCTCATCAAAAAAAAAATCCACAGTTTGCACACTCTTCTTCCTATTTGCGAATTTCTATTATTAAACAGGTGGCCTTCAGTCATATTTTTGTTAACATACATATTGACGATCATTTCGTACTAACGTGACCATCAACACCTCACAATAAATAGATATAACTACAATTCAGAGTGTGATTGATATATCACGCTATCTACATTTTTTTCAGTTAACTCAATTAATAATTCATATTTAATCACAATTATGAAATATAATCAACATGTAAAACATAGGTTATATAAATTTGTTTTATATAGGTTATATAAAATTGTTGATTTATAATTAAAAATCGATAAATATAGTTTGATTATGCCAATTGTGTTACAAAATTCTCACTGAATTTTTTTCAATGTAAGATATGAATAGACTAACCAAATTCAACTTTTGTCTTTGTCATTTTGGTTTTTAAAGCAAAGTTGGGTTATTTTCATTCCAACTGATATTCCAGATTGGATTCATAACCGTTGATGCCGGTGACAGAACAATACCGTGCAAAGGTGACTTACAAAAAGTCAATTGTAAGTATTGTTCACAATGCTTAATTCACTGAAATGTTAATTTGCCTGTTTAGTAGTGGTTGTTGAATCGTTTTTACCAATCATGACGAGGATTCATTCTTTTATTATTTTTCTAATTAAAATGTGGACTTACGGCGGATGTGACAGGTCAGTAAGGAATGCTTATTCCACCATGGTACCTGATCCCACTTCTGGATTATCAGAGGTCCGTGATTGTCCAATTTCCATTTGATCTGTATTGTGTCTCACGGACCCTCTTTTGTTTATACTTTGGTATCTGAGATTTTTGTATCACTTGCTCTATTAAGGAAAGGAATGAAAAATCTATCTTAGGCTATCATTATTTTACTCAAAAATATGATCAATGATTACAAGTACATTGTTTTGAGAATCACGAGCTTTAGCGTAAAAATAAATAAAGATTGAAGAAACGTATTTTAAAATTTTGGAGATTTCGTACTGCTTTAAGCCATCGTAGTTATGTTTAACACATAAGGGGATTACCAAAGCATGTTTACATGAAAAGGAAATCGTTACTCTTGTTCACAACAATCTAACATTACGTGACACTCACAGGAAGTTGTGAATGCAAACAATTGTCTTTCCTGTATCTCTTTTAGCCCGAATAATTCAGCCTCAATAATTCGCTCACTACGATCATTCATCAACCTCGAAAGTAGGAGAGAATTGGAAACGGAGAGGGCTTGAATTTTTCGAGGTACACGTTCATCTCCTTGCGTTTTTGTCAACAGGTCTACAATTTGGCAAATATAAGATTCAAACTTAAATTGTCTTTTGCAGGGACGATTGGTGATAACTGTGCATATTTAACATCGACACCAACAATTACAACGCCACAAACTGGTAAGATGACTTTTAAGTAAAGTATTTCGCAAATTGTACGATAAATATAATGGCATCTGTTTACCATATTACAATATCCGGAATGTTTATTCATTCGATATTACAGAATATAGCGTATTTTAAGATTTGTAGGAACAATCGAGTTCGATGTGTCCGGTGAACGGACGATGCTTACCCCTCCATGACACCTGATCTAATTTTCCGGAAGTCTGTATTCATTCACCCGGATACAAACAATTGTAACCGGGTTTCCTCCTCCACTAATAAAATCTAGCCCCCACCATTTTACTGGAAAATGTTGACTGTGGTGTTAAGTGCCATTCAAAGTTCAAATTCAAAGTCATAATTTGTATTTTGCGCTTTTTTACGATCATAAATTTTCAAATAAAATTGGTGACGTAGTCACAAACACATATTGTACTTTGACATTATTTTGCTGGAATGTGTGAAAATATCTCCAGAAAAAAAACAAACAATATCTAATACAAGCAGTTGCAGCTAGAATATCATTTGCATTCATTTTATTCAGCAGAAGAATTATTGATTTCTTGATTCCCAGAGGTCCCTCTTTGTCCAATATTTACCAGATTTGTATATATTTATATATACATGTGTATTAACATTGGTCTCTACTATTTTTTTTATTATAAATCTTTCGTTATGATGTATTTTAACAGCAAACATACCCGCAACAACATGGTTGATACTTACAGCTGCATTAGGAACTAGAATCACAGCAGCACCAACAAAACTTCCTCAAAGTACATCTACAACAGCAGCGCCGACAACACCCAGAAGTACATCGACAACAGCAGCGTCGACAACACACATAAGTACATCGACAACAGCAGCGTCGACAACACACAGAAGTACATCGACAACAGCAGCGTCGACAACACACAGAAGTACATCGACAACAGCACCGCCGACAACACCCAGAAGTACATCGACAACAGCAGCGTCGACAACACACAGAAGTACATCGACAACAGCACCGCCGACAACACACAGAATTACATCGACAACAGCACCGCCGACAACACACAGAATTACATCGACAACAGCAGCGCCGACAACACACAGAATTACATCGACAACAGCAGCGCCGACAACACCTCCAATAAGTACAACTCACACATTATCTCTATCAAAATTTGTTTGCCCTTCCATGTATGTACGTACATACGTTTGTATGTATGTATTAATAGATATAATCAATATAAATGTTCTGTTACTCGACCTATAATGATATAGAGCTTTGGTTACCTCACGGACTTGGTTAGACCTATAATGATATAGAGCTTTGGTTACCCCACGGACTTGATTACTCGACCTATAATGACAAAGAGCTTTGGTTACCTCACGGACTTGGTTACTCGACCTATAATGACAAAGAGCTTTGGTTACCTCACGGACTTGGTTAGACCTATAATGATATAGAGCTTTGGTTACCTCACGGACTTGATTATTCTATAATGACATAGAACTTTGGTTACTTCATGGCATTGGTTATTCGACCTATAATGACGTTGAGATTTGGTTACTTCATGGCATTGGTTATTCGACCTATAATGACGTTGAGATTTGGTTACTTAACATACTTGGTTACTCGACCTATAATGACGTAGGGATTTGTTTACTTCACTGACTTGGTTACTCGACCTATAATGACACTGAGCTTTGGTTACATCATGGACTTGGTTACTCGATATATAATGACATAGGTTACTTCACAGATTTGGTCACTCGACCTATAATGGCATATAGCTTTGGTTACTTCATGGCATTGGTTATTCGACCTGTAATGACGTAGAGATTTGGTTACTTCACGGACTTGGTTACTTGACTTATAATGACGCTGAGCTTTGGTTACATTACGAATTTGGTTACTCGACTTTTAATGATATAGAGGTTTGGCTATTTCACGTCCGTGATTAGTTGACCTATAATCACATAGAGCTTAAGTTATTCACGGACTTGTATACTCGACCCATAATATATATATATATATATATATATATATATATATATATATATATATATATATATATATATATATATATATATATATATATATATATATATTGAATGGTGACTTACCGCTTGCGAATCGAACGCCCAGACCAACCGATCTCAGGTATAAGTACTTTTGGATGACCAATCAATTATCAATTTTCGGTATAAGTATAATTTATTATTTAGCCTTGTATGATACCAGTTTCTCTTTAGTCTCCTTAGAAAACCTGTTCTAAATTGGAGCTCAACTGATGAATTCTAATGGACAGAAACGATTGTTTAGAGCATTATAACTTTGGTATTGTGTTTATAATAGTTATTACCACTAGGTCGTAGCCACTGCTGGTGAACCGTTTGAGTCCCCGATGGTATATATATAAATCTAGTACCTGGTATTTCGGTTCGAGGTAATAATCTTATACCTAAGTAATATTTCGCACTGATAAGACCATTCCTAAATTCCTGAAAAGCTAAGATAGTCATATTTTTACATTGGTTACTCTTTGGCGAATTTGTCTACGCATTTAGATTTATTATATGGCCTTGTCTTATACCACTTTCCCTTTACAAACTCTATGTAAAATTGGAGCTCAACTGATGAAGTCTAATTGGTAGAAACGATCGTCCTGAGCATTATTACTTTGGTATTAAGTATACGATATGTATTGATCCTGATATTTACAGTACATGTATAGTTCCAAAAGAGGAAGAGGTTTAATTCAAGCCCCAAAACAAAACCTAAATACATATGGTGGTCCTGCCGTATCTTGTCCGTTATTCAAGCGGCGTAATTCTTATATCTTGATTTTGTTTGTAGTATTTCATATGTGTGATAAACTTGGTATCATATTGGATCTGGGAAAACATGAGTCAATAGAACACCATAACGCACGGCCATGTGACAACGGAAACTTCCACTCCGAGGCTATCCTGATGAAACATTGCGGGATGCCAAATCCTAAAAATACAACAAAAGGATTAAGGGTAACTATTTTTAGTAAGAATTAAAATTAAATAAACAATGCAATCATCATCATCATCGTCATCATCATCATTACCATCATGATTTTGATCATTTTTATAGTAACAATTATAATATTTTACTTTTATTATTATTATTATTATTATTATTAATATCAATGAAATATATGTCAAACATTAATAATTTGAAACCCATATAAAGTCAAATAATACATGTACGTTGCATTTAAACATTCCAAAAGTTTGATTACTATTCTGATAATATGATATCCTAGATTTTAATTATTATCCAGGTCTTAGATCACTGCCAAGATATCCCCTTGTACACTCCTATATCAATGTTCGTCGGGAACCAGTATCTGGGCCTCAATGCAGTATTTTTCAGATGTGAAAATGCGCATTCAATGACGGTGAGTTGTATTTAAATTTCCATGTCAACAAATCCATATCAACAAATATCAACAGTTGGTTTATCACACACACACACACACACTAAAACAAACACATGCACACACACACACGTACAAACAGACAAACCACACACACACACAGAAACACATGCACAAACACACGTACAGACAGACAGACAAACCACACAGACACACACACGAACACATCCACACACACGTACACAGACAAACACACACACACACACACAGACACACACACACACACATAAACACAGACTTATACAAACACACTTATATAGTGACAAATTAAAGGGGCATAAGTTGTGTTTTCTTTCCAAAAAAATCTTTCATTTGTACTGCATTGAGAGACTGAAATACAATACCAAAAAGATATGCACAGGCATAAATATTCTTTATTTCCAATATATTTTGTGAAAATTCCTTGAGAAACCCAGTATGGTACTTGTAGTGGATTTACTCAACATTACTATTTGTATATGCATTCCACACTGGACCGGACCTTATTTTCACAAAATATATCGGAATATAAGATTTTTATGCCTGCTTGTTATCATAAATTAAGTAGTAAAAGTAGAAAAACTCAAAATACGTTTTTATAAACACATCTAATGTCCCTTTACGTACAAGTGTGGAAACACTCAAACTATGTTTTAATAAACAGATCAAACGCTCCTTTAAGTACAAATAGTAAAAGTACAAAAAAATCTGGTGCCCTTTTAAATACAAGTACTAAAATTAGAAAAAACTCAAAATACGTTTTTATAAACAATCTAACGCCCCATTTAAGTACAAGTAGTAAAAATACGTTTTGGTAAACACATCTAATGCTCCTTTAAGTATATAATCAACCATGATAGTGCAATCACGATGGATAAGGTGACCTCACTTAATTTGATATGATACATACATCATATAAAAGTATAACTCAGACTTTGGCAAGTGGCATCATCAATGAAGAAAAAAAAAATAATAATAAAAAAAAAAAAAAAAATAATAAGTCACGTGTTTGGTCAATGCAATTTTTAGATCTTGAATAATGTTTACAATGGATGTTTAAAAGTTAAAAGTAAAGTAAAAAAATTAAAAAAACAAAAAAACCCAAAATCGAATAAAATGTTCCTGTATACGTGTATATATGTATGCATAATGTCCCAATGTCGCTGTATACGTATATATATATATATATATATATATATATATATATATATATATATATATATATATATCTATATATATGTATATGTATATATATATTGATATATTCATAAAAGTGTGGAAAAAACAATGTTAAATGGTGACGACAAGGTTTTCTTGATTTCAGATCATTTCCCAAAATTGTGATGTTCCAAAGGTGGAAATAATTGATACACAGAATGGTGCTGAGCTTTACTATACGATTCACTGGTCAACTATTTAGCCAAACTACAAATAAAAGCCTTGCCATTATTTTGTTGTAAACACATTGATTTTATTGTCACATGCTTACTACCTTATGAGCAGATATTTAGCGAGGATTCAATTTTGGCAGTGTTAGCGAGATTGTTGAGGTCGCTAAAATTGAATATCGCTAACAATTCATTCCTCATCGTAGGAAATGGTTATATTTTTAAATCTCAAAATCGCTAAATATATACCAAAATTTTAGGACAAAACGCTTTGGGCCTCGCTAAAATTTCCAAGGTAAAGTGTTTTTTTTACTACTTTTCATGATTTTCAGCATGAACTGATTTTTGTTTATTCAATATATACCTATGGTACCAAAGAACATCGATTTCATTTTCTCCAAGATTCAGGAATTCAGTCCACCGCCAATCTCGATACACTGACATAATTTCTAAATAACATAAGGTGGCAATTTATCGAGAAATGACTGTGTAGTTCCTCTACGCACTACGCCATCATTTTGCCCATGATATCGATTAAATACATTACAATCGATACTAAATTTGACAAAATTAATTATTGTAGTGTGAAAAATAGTATGAAAACATCTTTCAATCCATAAAATTGTTCATGTATTCATAAATCTAAACATGTCCCTTTTATTAACGCTAGGTAATCCAATTTGGTTGCTTAAAAATAATTTTTGAATTTTCTGTTTTACGCCACACTCAACAATTTTTCAGTTGGCGGCGGCCAGATTTAAATGGTGGAGGTGAGAACCCGGATATTATGTACCTGGGAAGATGTACCACTGGTCATCCGCAAGTAAACCGACAACTTTCCCACAGCAATCAGTTTAGGTTCCAATGGGACTCGAACTTGCGCTGAAAAGAAAAACGAAAAAAAAAGAGAAAGTGAGATGAAAACTCACCAAAACGGCAGCCAAAGGGGAATAGCTCTAACAAAATACTGCTTATGAAAACGACATCAGTCGTTACATTCGTTCCCAAACATATTAGTTGAAATAATATAAGTACGGGGTACCCTTAAGTGTAAATCATGTGCGTTAAATCAATACTGAAATATCGTTTGATTAAAATCTGTATTCTACAAGATAGTAAATGACGAGGAAACATTTTGATATTAACCACCAGGCACTTACGCACACCACGTTTATCTTATATTGAATACAACTTATGCAAGATTAAACAGTTATTTCTGAAAATGAAATAGAAAACATGATAACATCAGTGTATGTTATGTTAAAGAAAATTAATATATCACTTTTCTGTGTAAGCGGAGTACATATTATCAACAATACCAAATAATAGTTTTACATTAAGCACACACGCTTCATACTTAGACATCTCACTTACTGTAGACACAGACGGGAAATTAACAACTGAGCTATACAACAAACGCGACGATTTCGGCTTTCCCATCGTAAATTTTCTACATTTAAGTAGTGATATCCCTCAGTCACCCGCATATGGAGTTTGTATTTAAAAAAATGATCCGATATGCCAGATATGATCAACATATGAACATTTCGCAAATTTTACGGTCTTGTTTCTGATTAGTCTGTTTCACTAAGTGAAATGTTGAATTGCCTGTTCGATGGCAGTTGTTGTGACGTCTGTAACAATTGTGACGAGGATTCGATCCCCACGTATTTCATTTTGATTTGACTGTGGACTCACGGCGGGTGTGGCAGGTGAACAGGGGATGCTTACTCCATGGTACCCGATCCCACCCCCAGAGGTCCGTGTTTGTTCATTTTTACAATATTTGTACCTATCGCCTGAACATCCTAAAGATTTTTACTTTGGTATCTGAGACCTTTTCTTTTATACCAAAGCACTGAACAAATGCTCAAGACGATTTCTGTCGATATGACTTCATCAGTTGAGCTTGAATTTAAAATAGATGTAGAGTCCCGAAAGAGAAAATGGGATTAAACAAGGCCAATAAATTAACCTAAATGTATGCCACATAAGTCTGAAAGAACAGAGTAAGATTAAAATCAACGTAGTATAAAACAATGATTGCTTTACCGTATTAAGCACAACTTCATATGATAAACCGACGTATGTTTTCAGTTAAAGTATAGTATAGTAACTGTATATTTAAGTATTGAACTGATTGCCGTTGTCAGTCATTGGCTCGTGAATGCCAGTTGGAAAAAAGACAAATTCGATGAAGCGCACTAAAGCGTGATGATAAATTTATTTTGTCCTGTTGGCATTCATAAACCCATGAATGACAACTGAAAGCAGTTCAATTCTTATATTTTTTTACTTCATATGTTTTCCGACTTCTCATTTTTCATTTTTTAAAATTTGATTTTTTTCCATAAATACTGCGCAGCCGTTCGTGTACGCACATTTCCTGGAACAGTCGTTGGCAGTTATAAGATGATGAACAACATTCTTAGCCAACCGTCTGTTGACGGTGGGCTATTCAAATCGCCCTTCGTCCGTGGTCCGTCCTTACGTCCGCCCTGGACAATTCTTGTTACCGCTACTTCTCAGAAAGGACGGAAAGGATCTCCTTGAAATTTGACATCAAGATTCCCCTTAAGATCTAGTTGTGCATATTGCATTTTCAGAGAAATCGGAATCCAATATGGCCAACAGGCGTCCATCTGGATTTTGACCATAGGAAGATTGTTATTGCAATTTCTCAAAAATGACTGAAGGGATCTCCTTCATATTTGACATGAAGGTTCCCCGTGAGGTATCTTTGTCCATATGACATTTTCAGAGTGATTGGTTTCCAACATGACTGACAGGCTGCCATCTTGGATTTTGATATGGAAGTATGTACTGAAGGAATATTTTCGAAATTGATTATGGTGGTTCTGCCTAAGATCTAGATGCGCATATTACATTTTCAGAGAGATCAAAATCCAAAATGGACTTCTGTCGGGCATGCTGAATTCCATTCTCTCTGAAAATGTAATATGTTCAGTTCATGTTCAGTTTCGCTATAATCTTGTGAAAAAGGCATTTCACAGAAATATGGATTTAAGTTGAAATCCAATGTTGAGACACACAATAAGAGGAAAGGAAAAGAAAAGAACAGTCTGTCAGACATAGAACATTCCATGGTGGGCGCCAAGCTCCCTCTGGGATCTTTTGTTTATAATGGTTATATACTGTCAGTGCCGACGGGTGATAAATATCATGAATTGACAGTCACGACTAACCTCACAGTGTTAGTTTAATTATATTAAAAATATCATGAGCTGACCGAATTTTCAGTTATCGTTTACTTCAGGAGATCATTCTGACATTCCTGTGATATGGTAATATCTCCGTAAATAACACGAAATAGAAAATATTACAAAAATAGCAAATACTTGAAAATAAAGAACATAATTGATTGACCACATTATAGGTCAACATATTGACCACTTAATATATATGTATCCTCAAGTGTAAAACTTTGATTGATCATAATAATACTTAATAAAAACGATTCAATTTTGCATTCAGAGATTTTTAAACTTTGACATCCGTAGCTATTCATTAAGTGTCGTATCCAAGTTTTCTAAATGACCCTGGATTTACCTTATCAAGCATCTTCAACAAAATAATAATCAATCGCCTTATGTATCAATGATGGTGCAATCTGGCATGTCATAAATTTTAGTGTCAATCGTGAAATATCTTAAATGAGTTTAAACAATTCTAAAATCTCGTTTTATTGATTTCCAATACACATTCAATATCGATACATGATTTTGTTCGGCCTAGAGAATTGACCTATCGCTAATATCTGACACATGGAAGTCCATGTACTTTTTTGACTTCATTCGATTGTGATGTCATAATCACACACGTGTTTGACGGGCCATTTAATTGTTACGTTATAATGAACAAGTTTGCCAAAAGGTGCCGTGTCGGGCATTTGGCAATAGGCCAATCATATTAGATTGACCACACATGAATATGAGGAATTAAACTCAAAAGATGATTAATTAAGTCTCAAACGAAAAACGACAACCTGTCTTATCCCCCCGAACATTTGAGAAGTATGCCCTTTGTATTGTTTAAAACAGTCTATTATGGTCTCAGGGTTTGACAGGGTTAAGTTACACAGGCTCAATCACAATTATTTCATGAGAATCGTCCTAATGAGAAGCCTTTTTACAAAGAGATGGACAATCGAGTTCCACAAATTTAACATACATTTGCCACTATGATGGTTAACCGTCTGGACATATAAGGGACATTTGTGCCCGAGTGAACAATGAAATCTTTAACTTCTGGTTAGCTCAGGTTCGAGCCCCACTAGAAACTAAACTGATTTTTCTTAGAAGGTTTGACAGTTTACTTGATTCCTTTCCCGGGTACATTATTTATCACAGCATTTAAAACTTGTCGCCAGCACATGACTGATAAAATGGCTGACTCTGACGTAAAACTAAGGACTTACACATTTTTGTTTTGTTTTACATTTAAAATACTGGGTGATGAACCAACTGTGCAGATTGTAACAATTATTGCTTGATCCTTGATATGGTCTGGTGTTGACTGTGGAATCACGGCGCGTATCATTGGTCTTCGTGGGATGCTCACACGGCCATGGTACCTGGTCTCATATCTATTTTTTCCGTAGGTCCTTGTTTTTCTAGTATTCACCGGTTTATGTTCTACGATCTTTGCTACCATACACACTTGTATACAATTTTTGTCTAATCCATATAATATGGCGGGGCGGAGTAACTTCTTGATTATCATCAGGTTGATTCTACTCGCTTTTCGGTAATGACTTCACGGCAGTGCGTTTTATTACCAACTACACAATCTTACCTATGGTGACAAGTAGGAACGATTACTCTTGCCAGTGTTATTTTCATGTATTATCTAAATTCTAAATTTGTCTGAGTCAAGAAAGGGTTTACAAGACTCCCCCAGGCAGGATATATGAAGTTTACTATACTCTAATCTGATTTTGATATCATAATCTAAATATTCATATAATTTGCAAATTGTAACACAATTCTCCATTTTTTTTATTTCGTCTGGTTTTGTCCTATTTTTTTCTCTCGTTGTTTTAAATCTGATACCAGGTTGTACATGGATGACAAACTACACGACAATAAACCTGTCATATGACTTCACCAGATATTTAAAATGATAACGCTTCTACGTGCTCCATCATTGTGCACACATCTCAATAATATAATCTTATTTATCATGTGTTGTACGCCTCCAGAGAGCAGAATTGCGTCGAAATACTACGCTACAATACTCCTAATGGGATATATCTTTATCACTTATTTATTTATAAAGTTAGTCAAAGTTACAGTACTCCGAAACATAAGTGCAGAGTGCATACAAATAAACCTTTATGTATACTGTTTATACACATGAAAACCACTTAGATCTATTAAACGATATTGTGTTCAAACTTCATTTCTGTATGAAACTATATATGAAATCATTCCACATGTGTATACTGTATGTTTTGCTCTGGTGATAAAAAAAGCCAAAAAACCAAAAATAAAACAAAACCAACAAAACACAACAAAAACATAAATCCACAAAAGCCGGTGTGGCCGAATTGCAAAGCATGGAATAGCAATACTATATCGTGTGAGGTAAATGCATCTGGAATGTATAAACCTGAATGGAGGAGGTCAAATAAAGTTATACATTTTTATCATCAATCTTACAACAGAGCTGTACCAGGCAAAGAAAATTGTTAAGCCTGACAGAAAGATGGACCTACACCGGCAACTCACAGACCGGTATTTGCTGCGTAAACTGACCTAAAAGTAAAAATAAAGAAGTACCAACGGATAAAAGCAAAGTTGACAGAGTGTGAGCAATAATACATGTATGAAAATAAATGAAGGACAGTAGACAAAACATCTGGTGTGATCAGGTGCCACGGAGGCAAGAACATCCTCTGTTGTCTAGTTACACAAACTATACATACAAAATATCATAACAATAAATAAGTATAACCCTTGGCTAGTTTTTATAAAGAAGCTTTAATATTATATGAACCCCAGACAACAGACATCCAGTATGGAATGGGGTTATGATTTACGTTTGATAAAGAACTTCTGTTGTATAAACTGTCCATGCATCTGACTGACTGCCAATCATATTTCCAAAAAATTAAACTGTATTTACAACGGCTCAGTAGTCTGCGTACTGTATTTAACTTATCATGAAGGATAATTGTAAAATCTCACATTTGTGTGGATGAAAATAATCAACAAAACAAACTAACAATATGACATGTGAGTGTAAAAATAGCTAACAATATGACATGCTGAGTGTAAAAATAGTTTGTAATGATCTTTTAGAGAAAACAAGAAATCTATATTAGCTATATATTAACATGGCGTTTCTGATGCTTTTCTAGAAACTGATAGAATCTTTTTCTTCTCTTTTTATCACTGTGCGGGAATTACAAGTTGCGCTTCAGTAAAGTTACATTATCTTTTTGTTTTATATATTGATTGTGCAAGGTAGATAAGTCATATGATTGATTCTAACGAAATCGCAATGTATTTGGTCGCTGATTTTATAGCTATCTTCAAATTTTTGCTCACATGTCGACACGTAGTATATTATTTCTGTGCAAAGTCTCTTCACGCTTGCATACTTCTGAAACTACGTGACAGAATACATAAATAAAATAATGTAGTTGTTGTTGTTGTTGTTGATGATGATGATAATGATGATGACGACGACGACCTCGATAACAATGTTTGTTTGGTTGTGGACATTGGAACGGATTTATGCTGCATGTTGCACGATTTTGGTGTACGCATGATACGATGAAATTTCTATATATAACTAGATATTGCATATAAAGCTATAAATTTCAAATGCTTTTACACAAAACACGATCGACTCAATTTTAACTTTCCAAGGTAAAATTGGAATATGATTTACAAAATCAATCAAATAAAAAATCATCGAAACTTTATTGTTGGGGTTGTTTACTATAAATTCCAGCTCAACCATTAATTGACAAAGCCACAGGGAAGAAACCTCAAAGAGAACCGTCCTTAGATGTACAGAAGTTTGTACTTCCGGTACACTGCATGCAGTTTGTACTTCCGATTCCGTGCGTGCAGTTTGACAACGCCGAGCGAGTTGACAAGGAAACTGTAGGAGGTAAATAAAGGGGATAAATCTATAAATAGAAGATACATTTTCCTTCTAGTATGGACATCAAACTTAAATATTTTCTATTTTAGATAGATCACTAATCATTGTTTTAAATGATGTATTAAGTTACACTCAACAATTTTTAGTATACGGTGGCTGTCAGTCTAAAGTCTATACTGGAAAGTAGAAAACCGAGTTACAATTTGCTCAAAATAAATACATAAATAAATAAATAAATGAATAAATAAATAAATAGATAAATAGATAAATAAATAAATAAATAAATAAATGAATAAATAAATAAATAAATAAAAAATAAATAAAAACATCGTATTCCGTAGGGAAACTGGCGAACTTCCGAATATGGTCATTTTGGCTCCAATGGAGACTCGAACCCAAAGTTAATAAAGGTGGGAGACTTCTTGATGTTGAAATGCGTTATCTAACAATCCTTCAGTGTTATATGTACTAAGCTAACTGCGACGAAGTTTATTTTAGATATACAACCAACAAGATAGCAGTCTTGGGTGAATCTATGAAAAAGCACATTTTGGATACAAGGTAACCAATCTTATTAACAACACTAAAAACTAGATTACATGTGGAGAAACAGAAAATATATTGTTGTAAATTTGTAATTTGCCAGATAGGTGTAAATTCTATGTTTACGACACGTCAGTCACCCGGTAAATTAAAACTTTACAACAATTTTAGGAGTACCAAACGATTCAAGACATATGCTCTGTAGATTAGATATTTATGGAATATATAAACATGGAACAAGACCCAATTACAATGATTTTCCAAACCCAAACATTATATATATATATATATATATAATCTTATGGAATAATTTGAAGGGAAAATCATCATAATGTTATATATAAAATATTGTTTCACCGATTTCAGTATGCAGCTTGATGGGCGTTCGTAAGGAAAAGTATCACTTATTTATAATGACGAATCATGGAAATTTTACATGAATTTTAGTCATCTTTCCATCAGGTTGAGTTACACTGTCACAACCACGTAGTGTGAAGAATTGATAACGTAGCGATTGATGTCAATAAAAAAATAACTATTTATATATAAATTGATTTTGAAAATTGTAGTTTATAGGACCACTGGTTTCGGGCATGCTGTAGAGGATTCGTAAGTACAAATACAAGATCCGCTAACTTATGGCGTCTTACTGGGTTTTTCTTTTAGATACAATTCTTTATACTGACGACGGACACATAGAATTCACAAGGCGATAATTGACCATTCTGTCAGTGTTGTTTACATAAAAGTGAAAAAGTGAAAAAAGCGAACAAGTGTGACAGGGGATATATTTAATGTTACTACAACATGGTTAGTGAGTTCCGCGATCGCAGGCATTCGATATTCTTATGAAATATGAAGGATATATATCTTCCATCCGAATTCAATACTTGGAAATGGATTCAGCAGAAACTGATTAGAAATATTTTGATATGACAAATTTGTCAATTACATGCTGCAAATTCCTAATTTTGGCAAATTTATTGACTGTTTTCAGTTGTGCTTCTGGTTTTAAAGGGGCATTAGCTGTGTTTACTACATGAACTTTAGGTACAATAACAAATAAATTATACACAGGATTTAAAACAATCTTATATTCCTGTATAATTTGTGAAAATAAGGTCACGTCCAGTGTGGTATTCATATAGAAATAGTACAGTTGAGTTAATTAATTTTTAATCATCTTTTTACAGTGGTTACTCTTAAACGGATTTGGCTATGCATTTAGATTTAATTTTTTGGCCTTGTCTTATACCAATTTTCCTTTAGAAATCCGTTTTGTAAAATTGGAGCTCAACTGATGAAGTCTAATTGACTTAAACGATTGTCTTGAGCATATTAACTTTGGTACTATGTTTATAATATTTACAAGAGAAGAAGTGCCAAACCTGGGTTTCTAGAATTTTTATGTTTGTGTATATCTCTTTTGTTATTATATATTAATCTAAATGGTATAAAAGGAAAATAAAAGTTTTGGGAAAAAAACCAGCTGATGCACCTTCAACATCATTTGAAATTAGTTTTGTCAGATTTGAAGTTATGTGTAAGTAACCGGTTTGCATTTTAATGGGACTGATTTATTTGAATTCCCAATGTATTCTTGGACAAACAGAGTTAAGTGTATATTTTGTCGAGTCTTACAAAAGGTTTGTAGAGACGAAGTATCAAAGAGCGAATAACACTTGGACATCAAATTTGTTATTTTGGATTACTTGTCAAAACCATTGTTTATTTGTTTGCTTATTGTTGTTTAACGTCCCACTCAAGAATATTTCACTCATATGGATACGTCACCAAATGCCGGTGAACAGCTTCAAAGTTTGGCCTATGCTCGGCACTTACGGCCATTGATCAGTTAGGGTTCTTTTATGTACAGACACCTACTGTGACATACGACCTCGGTTTTTACTCTCTCATCCGAAGATCTATTTTTATATGAACTCAACTCACGACTTTACGACCAAGAGTCGAGCGCGCTACCGTCTGAGTCAGACCGGCTCTCAAAACACTTATATCCGAGTTAATCTCCATACCATAAAACATAGAAAACATACGAATCATATTTGTTGTATTTTTATGATTCCTGCACAAGAATCAATCACAAATATTTTACCTGTATTAAATACGAATTTTGATCTCCAAAAACCTCATTGTTAAGATATTTTGATGAAATTTATTCCCGGAAATTACGGAAATATCAGAATTTAATATACAAACTGTATATATATATATATATGTATTTTTGTCACTTTAAGTCATATTAATCGCATACTATCTGAATGTCGACAATACGACTAACGAACGGCGACTAGATGAATTATAAAACGTCATGGCAACTTTCAAGATTCAATTCACGTTGTCGTCGTCCGCCAGCCGGATTGGCGACATTTTAGTTTTTATGACGATATCTGAAAGTTGTCATGGCGTTTTATAAATCACCTTGTCGTCGTCCGTAAGCAGTATTGGCGACATTGTACCTGTTATGACGACATGAAATTATGTCGACAAGGCCAAACAAATAACTTACAGTGATATAAGCTTTCACAATGATGAATTTTGTCCTATGACATATAGACGTTGTGAAACATCCTCTTCTCGAAGTTATTTGTTTTATTAGAATTTTAGAAGTTTTCCCGTAACTTAAAAAACAATTAAAAATCCGGTTGTATTTCCTTTCAGATTAATTCTTTCGCCATATCAAATGTGCTTCGTAATTTGGTCTGGGTGATCTGATTTTGATGTGTTTTATAATTTCTTTTGAGACACAGGACATTATTTTTATTGGAAAGTAGATGTATTATGTAAAATATGTGCTTTTCAACGTTGTTTTAAATACCTGAAACATATCGGATGAATATATGAATAAAAATATTAATTTTTCCCAATCTTTAATGTTACCCTGAGATAAATGTTGACATTGACAAAATCAAAACAATGAAACTTTGAAAACTATGCATACCTCATGTTTAACAATATTGCCGCCGTTTCATGTATAGTTGGCAGTTCATATGTGTCAAGAATGATAAAGCCAAGAATGCGATGGGACGAGTTAAAAATGGGTCGAGATCACCCGATGTCACCCGAGTTAATTTGCAATGCTCAGACTAACGAATAAAATGGTAAAGGGCAACTAAATGGCTTTAAACTTTTCATTAAGTGAATATCAGCCTGTGGTCACTTTGGTAATAATAAACCAGATGGTATTTCAATAAATGTCATCTCAACGGGTTATGGTGTATATGATTATCATATTATAATGGCAATGAAGTATTGTATAATGAGGAAAGTGATTATCAAATTTACAGGACATGACACCGTAAAACTGTGAAAGTTTAAAAATGTTCCGAAATTGACCTGCTTAGACAACAAGAGTTTAGTATCGTCAAACTGAAGTAAAGTGGATAAAGTTTTATTGTGCATGTATGGTAAAACATTTTAACACAGTCGCATTGCGTTTGAACTAGTAGTTGCTACCTGTAAATAAAGAACTTCCGTCAGCGTCTCTGCAAATTTTGAAAATCTTTTGTGATATTTGAATCTTTTTATTTTCTTTTGTTTTGTTTGCTTCAAAATTTTGAAATTACATGTAGGCGTCCAGATTTTATTCTGGTGAAATTAATCAAAGTGTACCCGGAACCAAGTGATGTTAAAATAATAATTACGTTATTCTCTGTATTGCTATGAAATCTCTTGTAAAAAATTCATAGATAATGTTCGCAAATTTATAAATCTTAAAGGAACACATTGCTTCAAGTTAGTTTTGTTTTCAATCAAAACAATGTATGGTATTTTTCAGTTAACAGAAATATTTAAAATTTATAAAATAAAAAATTGAATTGATTTGAAATTATGTGAAGGAGCACATTACACTAAAATGTCATGTTTGTATTTTTCCTGGCAAACTCTTTTCGGAAAAACGACAGTCGTTATAAAGAAGTGTAAATGTTCTTCATCTTTTACAGCAAAAAACCAAAAAAAGGACAGCAGTGACAAGAACTTAAATCTTTGCACCGGACGTACAGCAAATTTACCAGGACTGAAGACAGGAACACCTTTCTAAAATGATTGCTTTACAAGCAATATGTTTTCTTGTTTGTAAGTGTTTTAAATTATAATTTATAGAAACTTACTTATAAAATAAACGTAAATGATTTTTCTATGAACATACAAAAAATAACGACTTATTTGTTCTCTTGGTACACTTGATCCATATTTGTATTATAGACTTATATGTTTTGGGCCGGAAGTTACCAAATGTACTCAGTACTCAAAATTAACTAACTTTTGATAATTTTAAGGCAAAACGCGCATAATATATTATTTAGATCGACATCTTTGTAAATTGATGGCATTCAATTGTAAATAATGGTGAAAATTATTGCTCATTTAAAGAAAACTTAAGACATATTTAAAAATGCTTGAGTACGTACTCAAATTCTGAGCACCGTACTGAACGTATGTCTTCATTTGTTACAGGATAATCATAAGTGTGATGTAAACATTTATATGCTAATGATGTATGCTAATATGTTCCCAATTCACGTAAGGTCAGAGGTTATACAAACAACTATATAATCAAAATGATGAAATAAAAGTTGAGCTTGACTACTGAGTAAATCTGGTGATTTCTGGACCATATCACAGTGGTTTAAAGGTCGACAACAGCTTGTTATTCGCCATAACCATCATTATTATCATTGCCTACTTTAAGGATGCTTTGTATATTTTTTTCACTTGTATACCTTTTGCTATCTTCAACATAAAATATATATGAGCGAGTGAAACAACTCAGAATGCATTTCAGAAATTGCTTATTACCGAACTTAAATTTACATCAATTTACTTCTTTTATATTTTCATAAAATGGCGGTGTACTTTCAGTTTTGTCGTTTTTTACCACATACGCACACACAACAACTAACAAAGGAGAAGGAGAGGGAGGTCTGCTTCCATGGTGCATTTTCACGCCTGCAAACTTCCGGACGAAATGTGACCACAACAGTCCTTGTGCTCCTAGTGATTTACTAACGTGTTTTCTTGGTACATGTTGTGCTAGGGGTATAATTTCCGCAATAAAATTGGCATGTAAGTTCCCATTTTGTATTTCATTCTTTCAAAATCATTGATAATTAATAACGTTTTAAACTTTACAGCGACCTACGTTTTAAAGATTGCTCAATACTAGTAAAAAGTCAAAATTTGATTTATTTTACTTTTTGACGTGAATCACAACAACGTGACCAATATAGATAATGCGAGAGTCTATTCTATAAATCGCTTTATTTTCTGATTGTGTTTGCCCGAAAAACTCATATATACTGTACAGGGGCCTAATTCCACGGGTTGTAATTTTCACGTTTATGCCCTTTCCTAAAATGATCACGGTTTTTAAAAAATAATTTGCAGAACAGGAGTAGATTAAATTAATTCAGGTCCTGCAAAGACGGTTCATAATATATTATGTACATACATTATTCATCAAGAATTTGTTCACTGTTTCTTAAATTCACGGATTTATCAATACCGTATATAAATCGAATATAAACATCGCGAGTTACTTCCCTCTGTGCAGTAGTCCACGTTCACTGCAGCGCATCTTAAATGTGGCCACACTTAGCAACGGTAAGTTTTAACAATGCGGTAAGTAATATTTTTTTCATAACAAAAATATTCTGTAAATATTTTAAACAGCAAGTTACACTTTTGTCAGTGATATTTTGAATGCAAACGTGTAATAATTAATATGTGAAGTTTGAGTGGTTTGCATCTATCTAATGAGGTAAATTCTTATTCCATAAGAATGGATGAAATATCATAAAGATGTTAACATTTAAATATTTATATATCGTCATTCAAAATCAACAAAGCAAAGAGCAGAATTGGAAAAGTATGGAAACACGATTACGTGAATATGAACAAAATAACAGAAATATTACATCCTTTAGAATGATTTAATTTACTAACCCGATGTACTCCATGTTGCTTATTTATGTTTCTTTGGTTTTTGTTTAAAGGGTATGTAATTTCGGTTAAACGAGATTATTATTTTTTCTGTTTGGATGAGTTATATTAAGTGGTTAAGACGTTTTAAATACTATAATATGAATAAAAAGTCTTCGAAACGTGGTAGCGAGAAAAGAAAACAAGTAAGGTGCGAAAACGACTTACATGTATGGGCAAGTTCTCTTTCTAGTTATCACGAAGTTGAAATTCGGTTATTACGAAATCGACATATGTCGACATAACAACTCACTCGATGTAGCTAAATATAAAAAAAAATCAGATACCAAAGTATAAATCAATAGAATGTCCAGGACATAGATACCTGTCGGTATAATAGTCTTGTTTGCGATTACTCTGTTTCACTGGGTGAAATGTTGAGTTGCCTATTATACTCAATAATACCAAAGTAATAACAGATATATATATATGTCTCTGTTAATGGTTATGCAAAAAATATAAAAAGCTCAAAACGATCATTTCCGAAAGAAAAGAATGGTATTATACAATGTCAAATAATAAAAGTGTGTTGCCGAATACATCTTAGAGTACCAACTGTATGAAGCTATCTTAGCTTTTGAGAAGTTTAAAATTTAAATGGTACGGTAAGGGCGAAATAATAGTTAGGTGTAAAATAATTGACTGGTACCGAAATATCAAGTACTGGGTTTATGTATCCCGTCGGGGACTCAACCTGTCCACAAGCAATGACAACGGCTCAGTGTTTGAAAATAACATTAACCAAAGGTACATTTTTTCCAAGAAGACTAAATCAAATGCTCAATAAGGCCATTTCTGTCAATAAAACTTCATCAGATGAGTTCGAATTTACTATAAATGTGTTATTTCCGCATGATTATAATGTTTGGTTGGAAATTTGAGGAAACTCTTTCTTGATTTGATTCATAGAGTGATGTTTCTTTTCTTAGTTCTTGATATTAAATGTGAGGACGTGACTATCATTGGAGGAGGAGTCGGTGGGACTTACTCTGCCTGGAGACTTAGAAATAAAAAATTAAAAATTGGATTGTATGAATCTACTGATAGAGTTGGCGGGAAATTGTACACACGGCAATTTACAGGTGCACCAGACATAAATGTAGAATTAGGAGGAATGAGAATAAGATCAAAAACTCATCGGAGAATGATGAAAGCTTGTCATGACCTAGGACTGAAAGTCGAGGAATTTCCTGAAGGAATGGGGATACCTGAGAGAACTCTATATTATCTCCGAGAAAGTCATCTTAAGGCCAGTGATCTTGGTGGACCAAAAACCCCATATTTCTTGCGCAAAAACGAATATTTATCGCCTTGGCAGTTGCATGTGTAAGTATGTAAAGTAAAAATATCATTTTTATAAACATTTATATAAAAGGTCGAACTCATACTGCCATCTCGCTTTATTTGAATTGATTCTCGGCCCAAAATTCTTTATCAAAATTTTAACCTTGTTACCTCGAAAGCCTTCTTTATTTAAAAGAATATTGTATTTCTCTTCGAGATTTTGTTTCATCTTTTAAAATCTGTGGATAAAAACTGTAATCTACATTAGTGTCATATCATTACCATGCTAATTGTGTGTTACTGGAAGAAACACAAAACAGACCCAGATCATTGTTAAAGGTTATTCCTATCAAATGTATTTGTCTGTCAATGTTATATGATCTGTCTCTTCGAAGCTTAATATTATTTTGCATACTGTTTTATGGATATGGATATTTATGATATGATTTCATTATTTGGATTGTTAAAGTCACATTCCTGGGAAGTTATTGCAAAGGTTGATTCTCTACAAAAATCCATTCCGTACAGATGAAAAAAATATATCTATTATTTTTGTTTACAACAATCGTCATAATAATGGAGTTATTAATGAAATACCATTGTATATTATAATGTGAGATTCTTGTGAAAACCTTACTACGCTTATATGATATAATTGGCAGACATATGGGATGTCACATGATTTGACAGCTGTATCGTCAGGCAATC
This sequence comes from Atrina japonica, assembly GCA_030159075.1. Taxonomy (NCBI): domain Eukaryota; kingdom Metazoa; phylum Mollusca; class Bivalvia; order Pterioida; family Pinnidae; genus Atrina; species Atrina japonica. The sequence continues at coordinate 1,123,292 of BROG01000168.1, forward strand.
AGCATACGTGTCAAGTTTCTTTTGAATACACAATGAAAACAGAACGATATATACACAGACGATGAGTACATGGAATTCACGTCTCAACTAGATACAAATATGAGATGACAAAACTTAATGCTAACAAATTAATGAAATATAAAAGATATCCGATACCAAAGTATAAATCTTTAGGATGTCCAGGATATAGGTATAAATCTGGTTTAAAAATGGAAAAAACGAACCTCTTGAACTCAACAGGTGGGATCAGATGCCACGGAGGAAAAAGCATCTACTGTCGACCGGTCACACCCGCCGTGAGTCCACAGTCAAATCAAAATGAAATACGGATAAATAATGGATAAACAACTACCAAATTTCAGACTGCAGCGATGATAAATATATAGTTAAACAGATCAATATGTTCCCGGGAATCACATCTTGCTATCAGTGCGAAGCCTGATTTCCCAAACAAAACAAATTAAAATCGGGACAGAATTTAATTGAAATATATGTCCTCTTCAACAAGGTTAAATCGAAACAACATAGGCTGATGTAATATTTACACTGATGTGCCGTGTATTATTTACAGTTTGTTGAGGTACTCATACCCTCGTTTTCGATTTCTCACCATTACCAGACTATTTTGAGTTTATATTTAGATCTCTGCGCTGAATGTTTCTTGCGAATAATTAAATAATTAATTGATATAGGACTAAAAAAAAACACGACGAAAGTATATGTGAATAAACATTAAATGCATACAAAAAAGATTTATGAACATTACTCCCCGGAAGGTGACTTTAAAACTTAATATCTTTGGTTGAATTTACATGTTAAATATTGTGTTCCTTCTAAAGGTATTTGTCAGCTACATTATTGAACTATACAAGCAGCTCAAATGACCTGTACGATCTCTTCCGGGCTACAACTCGTTACGATGGAGTGCCTGTGTACAAACAAAGGTAATGGATTTATTTATATCATATAATTAAAGCGGTATTATTACTGAATTTTGTATAATATATAAAAAATATAGCCTGTATTTATTTTACCTCTATATTATCTAAGTAACTCACTCAATGAACGGGCGAGTCTTTTCTAGTTTACATTCAGATTTGGTTGTAGACTCACGGCGGGTGAGGAATATAGGAAAAGTTATATACGACTTGCCCCTATATATTCTGAAGGAACATGTTTGTCTAAGTAATATGCAGTTCCAAAGATAAATGGGGCAGAATCAAATCTGGTTCAGCAGTTTATCGTATAGATGACCTGTATACAGTTAAAATGAAACAATGTATATCACTGAATGTTCGCAGGGCAAATATCAAATATTATGTCACCGTCAAAACAGGTGCTCGATACGATATTTTTTGTTGATAAGACTTCATCAGTTGAATTTGAATTAAAAAATAGAGGTAGAGTCTTAAAGCAGTAAGTGGTATCATACAAGGCGAAATAATAAACCTATTTGTATTGCCAAATCCGTCTAAGAGTAACCAATGTAAAATATGACAATCTTAGCTTTTGAAAAGTCTTGAATTTAAGATGACATACGAATTATATCACCTTTGTAAAAATAATCAACTTATATCAAAATACCAGATACGCGGGTTTATGTATACCTTTATAAGAAAATCACAAGGACGTTTGCGCGTTTCTGCGGCCAAGTTGTCAAATCATTCTACTTTGAACTATAAGCTTAGTTTATAATAAAATTTGCCATTTTACTTGCGGAAGGTCGATCGTCTCTCCCCGGAAACAGTATTTGCAGGTTCTCTCTTCTGTTATGTGTGGCGTAGAACACACTTTAAACAAAACAAGTGTTTTAACCCCTGGTGTCTCAATTGGAAATATGGTTTCAAGACAAAATGTTGTCAGTAATATTTTGGTCAATAGAGACGTCTTAGGATAAAACAAATATTAAATAAAATAAATAATTTATTTAATAAATTATTGCTTGTACAGTAAAACCTGCTATAGTGGCCATCTCTATATAAGGATTACCTGTATATAAAGGCCAGTTTTTAAGTCCCTTGACTGCATACCTCAACTAAATTGAACCTGTATATATAGGGCAATAGTTTCTGGTCCCTTGGGTGGTCCCTATATACAGGTTTTACTGAATATTCTTTGTGTATTTGTTTAATTGGTTTCTGCCCTCAGTAATATTCTTAATTTCATTTTCCCTTAAAATATTAGCTTCGACCAAGCCGCTCTGAAACAGGTCAGTGTTGAGGCGTGCAACTACATTAAGGACGTCGCGGCCACCAACAGTTTTTACGGCAATACACAAGCAACCTCAAAACTACCCTACAGCAAAAGCGAAGATGTGAAAGAGGAGATTTTGACCATAGCGAGTGGAATGAATTCTCTGCCAAAGGCATTCCTACAAGAGTATCTACAGAGTTCTAATAAGTAATTTGTTTGTTAATAATTTTACATAATTCTTCAATTGATGATTCTCCTCAATGATCACGAAAAATTTAATATTAATGTCTGGTCATTTTATAAGTCCTTTAAGTATGACAAAGTATGCAATATGTGTAATGGATAAAATAATATTCTGATACTTTTTACATATTGAGCTGCATTTTTGCAAACTTTGGCTCTTTGGTTTTAAAATGAGAATAAAATTTCTTTCAGTTTACAATTCATTTATTTCTTTTTTTCTTTTCAATTCCAGACACAAGTTTACGTCTAACAGGAAACTTTATAAAATAAGAAAAAATGCTATCGGCTATTATGATTTGTATTTTAAAAAGACACAAACCGTTAATGGAAATACGATCGAAATTGGCGAAACGTTACAGATTTGTTCACGCAAAGTAATTTTAACTTTGCCAAAAACGTTACTTAAAAAGGTGGATTGGCCGTGCTTGCGCAATTGGGAAGTCTCCAGAAAAGTAGATTCTATAATGGACTCGGAAGCGTCGAAAGTGTTTTTATTGTATGAAAAGCCCTGGTGGCGTCATTTACCATTAAATTACCGTCACGTGGTAACTAATGAACCGCTCAAACAATCGTATGACTTTGGTGTGTCTCAAAACGGAAGAGGAGTTCTTTTGGCCTCGTATGCAGATGGAACTGAGGCGACGTTTTGGCGACAGCTTCAAATGCGCGGGAAATCAGGCAATCACTATTATGACAAAAACGCGGTTTCAGAGCATGTTGTCAAACAAGCCCATATGCACTTATCAAAGATATATAATACAAGCAACATCCCAAAGCCGTTAGATGGCATGATGCAAACGTGGGACAGGGACTCAGACAGCGGTGCTTGGGGAGTTTGGCAACCGGATTACAATTGGTGTGAGACAAAACGAGCACTAACAAAGCCATGCGAAGAGGATGAAATTTATTATGTACATGGTTACTATGGAGCCGAGTATAACGCGTGGGCCGAAAGCTCTCTTCAAGCAGCTGATATGGTGCTCACAAAATTTGGTGTAGCGACTTACGTTCCACCGGAGTCTTGGATAAAAAGAAAAAGATAAACAAACGATAAACACGGCATGCTTTAAACGAACGATGAAAAATGTAAATGCAAAGTCTTTTGCTCAATTAAGGTTGGGCAAAGATTTGTAAATATTATTAGGTGTAGAGGAATTATAAATATATATTTTACGAAAACTTCTCTCCAGAAAATGTTACCTTGATGACGATGACATATATGCACATACATACATACATACATACATACATACATACATACATGATGAAGTTGATTGAAGTCAATATTTAAAAGTTAAAAAATTGAAATTTTGTTGATATTGTGATGACTTATGACGAATTTCAAATCTGGCTCTGATCTTTTGTAATGGTAATTGTGTTAGCGCATTACCCCAAATAGTGCACAGTAAAGTGTTATTTTAACATTTCGTAAACAATTAAATATACTAATGACGAACCTCAGATAAAATACATAAGAGGTTAACCGAAACATGTAAGAGAATAAACGTTTTTCCCGTTCTGCTAGTCGTAACCGAGAAAGTGTGTTGAATCATCCGATATGATAATGAAAGGTATATAAATTGCAGTATAACAATAAAATATGAGCATATAAAAAACAACGTACTTGTGTGGTTCTTGAAAAATAAAGTTTTGACTACTTTTCGCATAAGGTACAATGGTATACTAAAGTCCTCATCGGAGTACAATATGAAGTCCCCCCTCTCAGGACTATTAGATAGTATTCTTGAGCACGACCGCAGACAATATCTCCCTTTCGCCAATCGCGTGTTTTTCACCGAATTTGACATTTTCATCGAATTAGAAAGGTTTCCAAGGAACATTTGCGACTGGTGTGGCATGCCAGCAGGGAACGCTGACTCCTTCCGGACACCTGGTCCTTTCCCGTTTGGGAGTTGCAACTGTTCTTCATGTTGAAACCATTTACACTTCTAATATTCCTCGTGTTCTAATGACTTCAGTTTCGATTATCACTTGGTACTTATTCATTTTTATTTAACGTAATATCATAATATAACCACATGATATACATTTGGGTTATTTGAGACCAATCGGTGTGGCCGATCTTGAATAAAAGGTATTGTATTTACCAAAGAGCCTACAGTTAAAAAGGTGACCAAAGGGCCTCACTTATCAACCAACGTGGATGAAAGTAACAGCACTGTGCTACAAATAAAATATATCTATACTATTTGGTATTTGAGAGGAATATTTCGTATGTATTACCAAATACTGTAGCTTCTTTTAACCTTTTAGCCAATGGATATAGAAATAATAACATTATGCGAGCACGTGACATGCCACATATTTGTACTATTTTATATGATCTAGTTGGGTGGTATTCTAAAACAAAGCTATTGGTCAATTATTGAATGAATCCCCCATTCCACTTTATGGAACATTTTACAAATCAAAGAACACAACGTAAGAGCAATATGCTGCCACATACCAATATAATTGTCTGCAATATTTTGTTTTCATTGGTTTCGTTGTTCTTGGTCAGATGTTTCAGATATTTATCTGTCAAGTTAAATTACCCAGTATGTGAGCCACAGCATGAATTAGATTATTGCGAGATATAAAAGTTAAGTTTTCTGTTTAAATTGTTGAAATGTCATAAAAGAGTATTTGAACTTGCTGAATGTTTTATAGTTTATAAGACTGATGAAAGCAGATTTTAATACATATATGCGAATATTTTGAAATTGGTCTATGAAGGGAGACAATCCCTATACTTACTAATATACAGGATTTGTGCTGTGCTTAAAAAGAACAATCACTATTTGACCGAACATCACACTTGAACTGAATAAAATTAATGTCAAACCATGTAACCATTTCTATTCATTTTGTTCAACAAATAATTCATATTGTACAAACCAGGGGACCAGACCCAGAACATCAAATGACCTCTCCAAAATACAAATATTTTCACGCGACTGAAAAATATGTTAGAACTGCTGAGATGCATTTTACCTTTTTGGGAAGGAACTTGAAAAAATATCTAAGAAAATATTATAACTGTAACGAGATGCATACAAAACATGATATTATATATATTAGTATATACACTCGCGTGCCAAAAGTGTGTCAACTTTTTCATTTTCCCATAGCATTCTATTATGTTTCATCAATGGTTTATTATTGGTTTCATTAATCCATGCGAAATTTCGTGTATCTGTAAGGAAGTCTTTTTATTTTCTTCTTGTGTTTGGTTTAGATTTCTTTGAATCTTTATTTATGAGAAACAAATTTTGTTCCTTGCAATAAGTATTTTGTTGAACCAAATTTCGCTTGTTACTTATATGAATACTAGCATTTTATACAAAATGAAATCGACACATTCTAAATTCATTTAGACTTCCATACAATTGTGCAAAAGTTTACAAGATTTTATTGAAAATATGAGCCAGGAAAATCTACGTATAAATATAGTGCAACTTCCAATTACTGAACCTAACTTGGATCGAATAATTTGCCGGGTGTTGGCGGGTTTGGCTCATTCATTAACCAATGGGGATTAAGAGGACAATTTCTGTGTGTATTTCCCATTTAGGGAGTCTTTTTAACTATGGGATATGGGGGAAAAAGTACATAATGAGAGCGTATGAAATCAACTTGTATTATTTCGTATGAATTACTGAAGTGGTTCTTGAAAACCGCATGGTCCAATTTTAGATTATGCTCCGTATGGCACCCTGATTGTTAAAAATGTTGAATGTTGATAAAAGAAATTTGAAACAATATGATCACAATAAACAAATAAACGAAGTATGATACTTTAACGTTCCAATAGTTATGGAAGTAAATTATGTAACCCTTATTTTAGCATCATTTTCAGGATAAATGTATGGACTTATATCATTGTAAATTGATGTTTATCAGCTTGACTGCAGATTTAATTTGGGACACCTGATTCCATACCATAGTTTTCCGATTGTCCATCCTAGTTTAGCTTTTACAATGTTTGTATTTTGTCTAATGGTTTATCTAACAGTCAATATTTTGATACCTATATTTATGTTAATGATAGAACATTTATATTCTATGAATAATGGTGACAATCAAATTGTAAAGTTTTTGATTTAAAAAGCAAAATTATGAATATCAGACATAATGATAACAATGTACGTCTGATCGCTTGTTTTCTTTTCTTAGTTCTTGATGTTAGATGTGAGGACGTGACTATCATCGGAGGAGGAGTCGGTGGGACTTACACTGCTTGGAGACTTAGAAATAAAGATTTAAAGATTGGTTTGTATGAATCCACGGATAGAGTTGGTGGGAAATTGTTCACACGAAAATTTACAGGTGCACCGGACATAAATGTAGAGTTAGGAGGAATGAGAATAAAATCAAAAAGCCATCGGAGGATGATGAAAGCTTGTCATGACCTAGGATTGGAAGTCAAAAAATTCCCTGAAGGAATGGGGATACCTGAGAAAACTCTATATTATCTTCGAGAAAGTCATCTTACGTCTAAAGAACTTGGCGGACCAAAAACACCATATTTCTTGCGGAAAAACGAATATGTATCTCCTACGATGTTGCACAAGTAAGTATCAAAGTAAAATTGTATATATATATAAAATGTCTATTACTCTTGAAGTATGCAATAGCTAATCAAAGATGAAAAATGATATATGCCCGTTGCAGCGCTTGTGATTAATGGGAGATAACTCGCAAACAAGCTTGAATTTTGGTGGTAAAAGCAGCATGTTATGAGGGAGCAGTCATTAATGTTCAATTAGACAAATATAATTTTATAAGATGCCGTCAGTCTGGTTAAAGGCTGTCAACAATAAGATGGGAAACAAGTTTCATATTCCTAAGGAGACGACTATGGGACATCTCGATCAATTTTTTGGCAAATAGACGACGTATGCTGCCTGATTTTACATGTCTGATTGTAATATTGCAGGGGTGCTGCGTCATTTGACCTTACCAGGTCATGTAAGTTTTTATAGAAGTGTACACCTGCAGAAGGGTATTGATAATATCTAATGGCCCTAATAATACAGTTTCAAACTTCTAGAGTAATAGGTGTATATGTGTGTGTGTATGTGTGTGTGTGTGTGTGTAACCGATGCAATAAAATTGTGACGTCATTTTGTGTGTGTGTGTGTAACCGATGCAATAAAATTGTGACGTCATTTTGAGATAATAACGTGTAATATCATGTATATTCTCATTAAATGTTTTGTCCGTTAATATCACTGGATCTGTTCATTCATTTCCTATGAATTTACACAATGCAACAAAATGAATATCTTCTATAATGTCGTTTTATTGTTTGGAATGATAAAGTTGAATAAAAACAGAAACATAGTTGAAATACACATGTTTATACATTGTGTATGTTATATGCATAGTTTTTGGTAACACAATTTAACGAATTTCGCTGTAGAATAAGTTGCCTAATATTATATGCCTTATAGTATTTTCCCGTTCCCTTTGAAGGTTTTTGTCATCTTCGATATTGAACTACACATATGACTCGGACGACCTATCTGACCTCTTCCGCGTTACAACACGTTACGACGGAGTGCCTGTGTACAAACAAAGGTAATTTAATTTCATTATAAAATGTAGACCTGTTTTACAAATGAATTCTGTAAAATGGAAAATTTAAGAATGTATCCCCCCTTTTTGATTTAATTGTATTTTTCCGACGGGTGTGACGTATAGCAAAGGGATGCTCTCACATGACCTGCCTCTATATATTTCAGAGGAACATGCTTCTCCACTATCCACTTCATTGTCTTACGAAATTTACTCTGGTATCAATATAAGGTCATCGCAAGCTTACCCATCTTCTGATTCAGTTGATTCTGAATGAAATTTGCTTCTAAAGAATAAATGAAAAGGTCAGCTATAATTGGTTCCCATGGAAATATCGAAAGCTTGCTGTAAGACTTACACATTACAACTTTAGTGTATTTATGTGTTAAATCAGAGTGTGCGTTGTACAAATTAAGTATCATAATAACCAATGCCTGTATATTTTAAATTTCGGGTTTTGATTTTCCATGCAGATTTGTTATATAAAAAGTAGAAAAGTCGTATGTGTTGATACTATGAATTAGAGAAAAATGGTGTGACTAAGTTTTCTAATAGCTGTTTAGATTTTTAAGTATCCATATATTATTTACACTGCTTCTGGATTAAGCAACTGTACATTGTTGCTGAAGTTCTCATTCACTGCTGTCCGTTTGTTTTGTTGTTTAACGTCCCACTCAAGAATCTTTCACTCATATGGAGACGTCACCAAATGCCGGTGAAGGGCTTCAAAGTTTGGCCTATTCTTACGGTCATTTAACAGTGTAGATTCTTTAACGTGCCGACACCTACTGCGACACGGGGCCTCCATTTTTACTGTCTCATCCGAAGGACAGGAAACCAACCTGCCGCCAGCTGGACTCGAACTCACGACCTCACGATCAAGAGTCGAGCGGGCTACCGACTTAGTCAGGTCGGCTCCTGTTGTCCGTAATTTCGAAAGAAATGAAGAATTGGTGGTGCATTTATCGTCCCTTTTATATACCTTTTTGAAACAGTGTTTTGTGAAGGTTAGGTAACCAATATAAATATGCTCAAAATAAGTATCAGCTGAAAAGTGACACATGTTTTTGAAGGATTTCGATCTTAGAATACCTTTGTATGTAGGATACCAGAATTCGTCTAAAACCCGAGTTGTTCAAATATACAATTATAGTAATGTGCATTCAAATACAAAAATGTTTTTATTAGTGCTTTGTCTGCTGGCACCAGCATGTATTGGTAATGTATTCTGTCAAGCTGAATAATATTTTGTCAATAGAAACATCTTACGACGATAAAAACAGATAAAATTTCCATCCTCATTTTTATGTTATATTATATGGTTTATTGTTTTTCTCATCAAAATTTTTTATATTTTCTTTTCCGTCATAAAATAAAAGCTACGACCAGGCAGCCCTTAAACAGGTCAGTCTGGAGGCATGTAACTACTTACGAGACGTCTCGGGAGCATACAGTTTTTACGGTAATACACAAGCAACGGAAAGACTACCCTATAGTAAAAGCGATGAAGTGCAAGAGGATATTTTGACGATATCAAATGGAATGGATTCTCTGCCAAAAGGATTCCTGCAGGAGTATCTACAGAGTTCTTATAAGTAATTTGTTTGTTTATAATTTCACCGCATACTGCAATTGATATTATTTTTCAAGAATTATGGAAAATTGATATTATTCCCGGGATATTTCATGTCATAAAAGTATGAAATATTATGCACCATGTATAAAGAATTATAAGTGAATCTTATATTAAAATGAAATAATACTTATCAGATTTCTGATATCCTAGATTTGATAAGAAGCATTTTATACGCAGTTATGTTACGCTAAGTTGTTTATTGGGAGCATGACAAAGCACATTTTGCACTATGGGGTTAATAACTTCAAGATTGAAATTTCCAAATCACACTTTTATTTGTAAATTTTTACTTTTTAAAATGACGAAACATATAGTAACAATTCGCTGAAAAATAAAGGTATACAAAACTTACTGAAATATATGCTATTAAAGGTCAGTTCAGCGTCCTTTATGAATTTGAAGATATTATAAATGTGCTTTAAAATGTTATGGATTCTCTGCCAAAAGGATTTCTGCAGGAGTTCTTATAAGTAATTTGTTTGTTTATAATTTCACCGCATATTGCAATTGATATTGATGTTCCATCAACTCGTAAAAATGCTTCTTATTAAATCTAGGATATCAGAAATCTGATAAGTATTATGTTTCCGAAAATTTTACGGTCGGTATAATAGTCTTGTTTGCGACTACTCTGTTTCACTAAGTGAAATGTTGAGTTGCCTTTTCGTTGGCGGTTGTTGAGACGTCTGTACCAATTGTGACGAGGATTCACTCCTCGCGTATTTTATTGTACTTGACTTTGGACTCAAGGCGGGTTGACCGGTCGACAGGGGATGATTACTCCTCCATGATCTTAACTGATAAGAAACTCGCGACAGTCTTTGAAGTTGGAAAAATGTTTTACATATACACGTATTGACCTAGAGATAGGAAGTATATTATAAGGGTATGATACTGCCCAATCACGTAGAAATTTAATATCGATGAAACGATGTTTATAAGCACAAGAATTTATAATCATTTTGCTGACCATGTAGTTTGTTGCATAATGCATGAATTTCGCTTTTTTCCCGCTGCAATTATCAATTATACAATTTTGTTTCCTTTTCAATTTCAGACACAAGTTTACTGCTAACAGGAAGCTTTATAAAATAAGAAAAAATGCTATCGGCTATCACGATTTGTATTTCAAACATACACAAACCGTTAAAGGCAATACGATCGAAACGGGCGAAACGTCACAGATTTGTTCACGTAGAGTAATTTTAAGTTTGCCAAAAACGTTGCTTGAAAAGGTGGATTGGCCGTGTTTGCGCAATTGGGAAGTCTCCAGAAAAGTAGATTCTATAATGGACTCGGAAGCAGCGAAAGTGTTTTTATTGTATGAAAAGCCCTGGTGGCGTCATTTACCATTAAATTACCGTCACGTGGTAACCGATGAACCAACCAGAGAATCGTATGACTTTGGTATGTCAAACAATGGTAGAGGGATTCTTTTGGCCTCGTATGCAGATGGAACTGAGACGACGTTTTGGCGACAGCTTCAAATGCGCGGGAAATCAGGCAATCACTATTATGACAAGAACGATATTTCAGAGCATGTTGTCAAACAAGCCCATATGCACTTATCAAAGATATATAATACAAGCAACATTCCAAAGCCGCTAGATGGCATGATGCATACATGGGACAGGGACACTGACAGCGGTGCTTGGGGAGTTTGGCAACCAGATTACAATTGGTGCGAGACAAAACGAGCACTAACAAAACCATGCGAAGAGGATGAAATTTATTATGTACATGGTTACTATGGAGCCGAGTATAACGGATGGGCTGAAAGCTGTCTACAAGCATCTGATATGGTGCTTGCAAGGTTTGATGTAGAGCCATACGTTAAACCGGAATCTTGGATGAAATTGAATAAGATATAAATACACGCATTATAAATATGTAATGCTTTAAATTAATGATAAAGCATATATATATATATATATATATATATATATATATATATATATATATATATATATATATATATATATATATATATATATATATATATATACTACGTTCTTTGATCAAGATAGGTTTGGCAAAGATTTATAGCCATTATTTAGTGCAGATGAATTATGATTATATATTTGACCAGGGTGTCTCTCCAGGAAGTTTTACCTGTACGGCGTGTATATATATTTATATATAAGAATTTTAAAAACCACTCTACAATTCGTGGAATTATGTTGGATTTCATATTATAAACACTGATAATATATTCAACACCTAGTTCTCTTATCTCTTTATTTGTTAATTACGACATTACTATTTGTCGGTTCATTGGAGCTAAATTGGAGCTCTACTGATGAAGTCTAATTGACAGAAACGATCGTCTTGAGCATTTTAACTTTGGTATTATGTTTATAATAATTCATTACCAAAATAGTACACATAAAGATGTTATTTTAACAAGCTCTACGGGAAAAAGCTTTTCTCCTCACTGGATACTATTTTTGGTTTTGCCTCGGACTGAAATGTCATTTCATGGGGTAAAAGAGTCATGTGACTGTGGCTGCCATCCTTATTCTATGGACAGTCAGTAGCAAAGTATAGACGGACGATATGATTCACATTGCTGTGTACAATTGCAATTTAAGACAGTTACTAAATGAGAATATGGTCCTCGATAAAATTAAACAGTGTACCAATTATGCACCTCTTTTGGCTGACATCTTTTTATAATCATATGAAGCCGAAATTATACAGTCTCTGCTCTCCAAAGGAAACAAACAGTTTGCATCCCGGTTAAGTTTTACTTACAGGTATATCGATGACGTCCTGTCCATAAATAATTTCGAATTTCAGAATTACCCCGGCCAGATATATATTGTTGAGCTAGAGATCAACGAGACGACAGAGAGCAACACATCTGCTTCTTACCTAGACTTATTTCTGTCGATTGGAAAGGACGGTCAACTTCACACCTCCCTTCATGACAAACTCCACGATTTCAATTTCCATATCACAAACTTCCCATTTCTAAGTAGTAAAATTCCTTCTCCTGCCTGTGGTGTTTCACTTATACGTTATGCCAGGACATGCTCTTCTTATAAATGTTTTGTTCTAAGTGCGAAACGACTCGGAAATAAACTATTTACTCAAGGTTACGTTGTTGAACGCTTGAAATTGTCGTTTAAGAAGATTTGTGGTCGATACGGGTATCCCGTTAAACATTATGAAGCCCCCTCTCAATAATATTAGATAGTACTAGGTCGTTGCCACTACTGGTGGACCGTTTGAGTCCCCGAGGGTATACATACACCTAGTGCCTGGTATTTCGGTACCAGCTGATAATCGTATACTAAAGTAATATTTGACACTGATAACACCATTTAAAATTCTAAATTCTCCTAATTCTCCTTATCATGATGTAATACGAAGATGAACTATTGTAACTGCTGGTACTGTTGATAACAATAGTTTCTGTCTGAATAACAACGATGGTGTAAGCGGTAACAAAATAAAGCAAATATTTAATAGAAACTTGTGATGGTCTACACATTTTCTCACACACACACACACACACACACACACACACACACACACACACACACACACACACACACATATATATATATATATATATATAAAGCACTAAAATGCCTAATGACACAGACAAAATAAATGTCAAATGTTCGGTTAGTTTGTGTACAAGTGTGGGTGTGTTTTGCATGCGAGCGTGTATGTGTACGTTTTTATGATATTTTAATCGTTTTGTTCTGATGAAGGGACATGTCGTCTTGAAATTTGGACTTTTATTTTTCCGTGTCGTTAGTAATTTTAGTACTTTATATATTTTCTTGACTTGTATCGTTTGATATCCGGATATAAGATGATATATTCAATGTGTAACTGAATAAGTGGTGTTTATATCTTGGCATGTTTTGCAACGCCCAAATGCTAATTTATCAATCCACCAATATTTGACTAAATGGAATGAATGCGATTATTAAAGGTATATCTGCCGTACTGAACATTACTTTGTCACCACAATATGTTTTAAAATTATTTTACGGAATTCTAATATGTCTTCATTCAAAATGGCTGATGAAATTCTACTCACACTACACAAATAACTACTTTCAATGTCTTAAAACACGTCCGTGTACTCACAACTTTCAGGACATTTTGAGAAGGAGATACAAACCTCAAAGGAATTAATCAAAACATCCCGATTTCACCAAAATACGCTACAATAAGTGTATATACAGTATATTAAAATTGTTGAACATTAATTATATCACCAGATTTGTATATGTATCCTTGATATCCTGAAGATTAATAATTTGATATCTGAGATTTTTATTTCATATGGAAATATGTTCTGATTTTCAATTTTGAAAATTATATTAATATGGTAGATTTGCACTTTACCGAACAAGTTTTTACAAGGCGCTAATGGGTTCCATTAAAATATTCTAGATAAATCAATATTAACAGCTCTTTGCGTCAATCAGAATGAGAACATTTCGGATGACTTGCACGCACACATTTATCGAAAGTTTAAAGTGAAATTGATTTAACATGTATTGATTTAAATTAAATTATACTTTAAGTTTAAAGTAAATAGAAAATGTATCATCATGTTGAAATCAAGCGCAAAATTTTATATATCTGTAGTTGATAAAAACTTTCGCATAAAATCAGCTTTTAACTTGTATGTTGTGTAGAGCGTGAACATTCTAAGTCACGTGAAAGGTATGATAATCAATCCCAATTGACAATCAAAAAAATCATGAGTAAATTGATTGGTCTCACCTTATCACGCATCTGTTCGTGTAATAGTCAGTGGTGGGAGGGAAAATAAAATGTCAAATTCACATACTGCGCAAAAAATTAAAGACACATGTGTTACCGGGGAACCTGAACAGGTAAGTAACATTGAGTGGTTGGAATAAAGCTTACTAATTATGTTCGTAAACACACACACGCAAACACGCACGCACGCACTAATGAAGATAATAACTTTATGAAATTCATTCATAATTGCTACTTCAAAGCATAACCACAATTTGGTAAGGGGAGAAAATCACTTCAAGTTGTGTTTCACGAAGTGGATACCGGTGGAGAACTACTGAACATTGGGTATAAGTAAAAAGTTTAAAAAACATATCTCTACCTCTTTTACCTATACGCTTATGCTTATAACATGGATAATTCTACTAAATATAAATCAAATGTATTTATGCTAATCAGTCGTCGTTGGTTCGGGACCCGTCATAACCCAAGGCATCTTTCCTTCCAAAGCCTACTTTAAATGTTAGGTTTATATCAGTATCTCAACACAGAGTTGATATATATATATATATATATATAATTATATATATATATATATATATATATTATATATATATATATATAATAGAATATATATTATATATATATACTTGTGTGTGTGTGTGTGTGGTGTGTGTGTTTAATTTTAAGAACGTAACAACAATAAACTTCGAACAACAGCAACAAAAGAAATAGATTAATACTTTGATTTTGGAATCAATCTAACAGAAAGGACAGATAGAAATGCATAGGTCCGATAGAATATAGACGGACAGCAATATATATATGAGAGAGAGAGAGAGAGAGAGAGAGAGAGAGAGAGAGAGAGAGAGAGAGAGAGAGAGAGAGAGAAAGAGAAAGAGAGAGTATATGCTATTTCAACCCTCGAGAATTTAAAAGTATATTGGAATAAAAGTATGGAAATTTGTATGAAGCGAGCTCTTACTTGTAACTATACCATCAAAGGTATAAATGGAAAAATTGGGAAAGTTGAAGTTTGTATTAAGGTCACGCCTCTTACAATCCAATACAGTTTAAAGAATTGTTAAGTCGCAAAGTAGAGATTTAAATTATGCCACTCTCGGATATCGTCGTGTTCTTTACTAATTTTAATGCTCATTTAATATTTTGATCCGTATGTATTTAGTACAGTAGTTTCAAACGCACGGAACTATAGTCACTCCGTTTATCCTGAATTACAAGATTTGCAAGTTTGAGGTCAAAGACATACGTACTTCGTGATAGGTCCTGACACTTTGCCTAAGCATGTATAAAACTTTCAGCGCGAGACAATCCCCTTTGTTACGAATCAACAATATTTTCTAGTGTCATGAATTCAGATTAAGTTGTAAAAGTATCTCGGAAGTTTTGGTTATTCATATTACATATTAGTATAAGAGATACAAAAGTCTAAGTAAACATTTTCCCACGAAGTTGATGGAAGACATAATATTTCTTTAACACAATATCGATATCGGTATGTGTAGTTTAGATGTGATAGTTTGAATATTGCAACCTTCAATCAATGCAGTAAATATTTAACTACACTTCATTGTCTGTATCCGGAGTGGGAATAAATGCTCGTGTCGGAAGCAGTATGGTATTGTAGGAGACTACAAGGTCGATCAAAGTCAGTCGATAGAAAGGTAGGTTAGTAACATGTATACTGTACTTTTGTATAATTTGAACAATGATTTATATAACGGGTAAAAATAATCTTTCAATTTTTATGACTGTAACTTACAAAGGATTCTAATAATTAATTCTCAAGGTCAGGTGTCCCCAATATGTGTCTATACTAAATAGGCCAATACACATTTTTTGATGTGTGTTTTACATCATTTTGGTGCAGGCATGCGGAAAGGTGATCTCAAACGTTTTCCAAATTATTTTCAGATCTAATGCAAGAGATGAAAGATGTGTTATAGAAATGTGTGAATTAAGTGTCGCTCTGAATAATGGCTAAAATCTCGAACTGGAGTAAGCATACTAACCATTTATCAAATCTTCGTCCAGGTAACAGGAAGGTAAGTAGTTGACTTCGTAGTTTTAAGTTGCGTTTACATCTATTGTGGTATATCTGTCTATTTTCGTTGTATTGGGTCAAAGCTTATCCATGCTCTCGTAATAGCTATTGCAAGTGTAAAAATGTTTTATGTTATGCAGAACTTTCAATATGGAATGTAGCATTGTAAATGTCTATCTGTGTGTCTGTCTCTCTGTCTTTCTCTCCCTCTCTCTATGTGAGTATTTTGCTTAGCACCTGGTTTGAATATACCGAAGCAATGATGCAAAATTAAAATATTGGTAAAACACATACATTATATAGCTGTCTTTCAAAGGCAGAGAAAAATAATTGTCACCATAATTCTCCACCAAAGTTGATTTAAATACCATACAAGAAGTTAAATATATGTAGTGCCTCAACATTGTTAAGTATCATGTCTTCAGAGTATTGACGGGTTTTCTTTGGTATTTGAGAAAAGAATAATACTATAAATTAAGCCTCAATATGTCAATTTAACATTAAAAAAGAAAATGAAATGTTTATTCATTGACAGCTATCCTGTAAGTCAAAAGATATAAATACAGCGTGCATGTGTAGGTAGGTCTAGCGTTATATACGAACTGGAGTCGTGATCTTTTAAATGGGTCAGATTGTGACTTTCTCAAATGCTTAGAGGGGCACAATCTGCTTTTTTTAATCTTTCTTCTATTACTACTTAGATTGGTGTAAATTAACAAAAAGGAATTATGAACAGAGATAAAATTCTTAAATTCCTATATATTTTATGGAAACTGCGTGAGAAACCCAGTTTGACATTTATTCGTTTGCATATAATTAATTCGACCTTACTATTTGTATATGCATACAACACTGGACCTGACCTTATTGTCACAGAATATATAGGAATACTAGAATTTTTATTCCTGTGTATATCTCTTATATGTTATTGAACATTAATTTAAATACAAAAACAAGTAAACACAGCTTTTGCTCCTTTAAGTGTTGTGAATAAAATGTTGCAGTTATCACATCATCTTCGGTTTCCTCTGCATTTATGTACTTTGCAATATTCACGTGGGGGTAATATTTGCGAGTTACGAGATGATTCAGGAAACTCACCAACATGCCAACTATTCGCTCAAATTCCGACACATTTTATCATTTCTCTTTTATTTCCGCTTAACTCAACCCGAGGTTTTGCAAAGAAAAAATACAACATTAACAATAGTTTACAACATTAATAATAACACAACATTAACAATAACACAACATAAACAATAACACAACATTAACAATAACACAACATTAACAATAACACAGCATTAACAATATCACAACATTAACAATAACACAACATAAACAATAAAACAACATTAACAATAACACAACATTAACAATAACACAACATTAACAATAACACAACAGTAACAATAACACAACATAAACAATAACACAACATAAACAATAAAACAACATTAACAATAACACAGCATTAACAATAACACAACATTAACAATAACACGACATAAACAATAAAACAACATTAACAATAACACAACATTAACAATAACACGACATTAACAATAACACAACATAAACAATAAAACAACATTAACAATAACACAACATTAACAATAACACAACATTAACAATAACACAACATTAACAATAACACAATATAAACAATAAAACAACATTAACCCCCGGTGAAATTATTCATGTTGACAGTATTTACACAGCTTTGTACATATTATAAAGTATTAGTATTCGGTTATGGTTTAAACTTAGGAAGTGACTGCTTCATAGCCAGTGAACAAGTTAATATAATTATATGCAATATGAATGGAATTATCTAAGAAATGACAACAAAAATAGTATGTACAACTAAAATAGGCCCCTGACAAATGAAAATAATACAAACTCACATCAGTTTTGCATGTACAGTCAAACCTGCTTTAGCGTCCACCTGCATATAAAACCACCTGGTCATACCGAACGTTTTTGCTGTCCCCAATAGTACAATTGATGTACAAATCAACCTCCCTATAAAGATTGGTTTTGTTGTGTTTCGAAGGGGGTCTTTATATACAAGTTTCACTGTATACAAAAATAAGAACCTTTAAATAATATAATACACAATAGTATGGCAATGGGCTTTATTACAATGAGGATGTTAGTCAGTTAAACAAGGTCAATAATAATCATGTTGTACTGGGGATTTTTGTGGTTGAAATTATATCGTGGAATCTCGTTATCTTTAAACCCATGAGACTTTGAGATATCCGGAATTCGAATTAACGGAAATTCTAAATTAAAATATTAATTAAAAATAAAGAAACAGGGACGGGCCGTTCAAAACTGACATATCCGGAATTACTACTCATCCGATTTCGAAATAACGAGATTCCACACACACATACACACCCACAATCAAACACACACACATGTGTGTGTGTGTGTATGTGTGTGTGTGTGTGTGTGTGTGTGTGTGTGTGTGTGTGTGTGTGTGTGTGTGTGTGTGTGATCACACAGAAAAAGGGTCATTATCATATTTATCGAAATTTATATTTTTGTCAAAACACGTAGTCAGGTGGATGTATCAAACCTAAATGTTTGTTTTAAAACAATTAGTTGCAAATTTGTACTCTCCCCTTCACTATTTTACGTCCACCTATTCATGTAAAATATCGCGGTCTATATCCATTACACACTTTGTTACACAAAAAGCGTGTTCGAATGAAATGACACAGACACTATGTTATGCTTGCTATGCTTCCCTTTCCTACATATCTTAAACAGTTTTGATATCTCACCTAGAATCTCTTTAGAGGACACTTGACGCTCTCTACGATCCCCGCTAACATAAAAACATCTACACTGATGATAACGTGCAAACCTATTTACCCTTGAAAGAAATTGGGTACAAAACTGACAAATAGATGACTTGTATAAACAATAATTCGGCTTTCACCTTTATCCTACATGACATTGAGGATCAGACTAGGTAACACTCGTTACCGGCAGGTACTGTGACAATATTGTGTCCATTACCGGATAATACTATCGATTGCAGTGAACTTCGACAATTCTAGTTGATCAATACTTACATAGTGGATTAATTCGTCCACAGTCAATATTAAACTTAGTGCTTTAAATTGTCGTAGTTTAATGTTGTAGCAAGTTGAGTTGAGTATAATATGCCATTATAAAGGTGCTACATCAGTACTACACACACAATATCTGTACTGTTAAGATGTGAAGGGTTACAAACTCGAGTTGTTTTACAAACATAATGTGTTTGGTTAGTGGTAATTGATCATTCTTATAATATAGATATGAACATATTTGAACAATGGATTAATTATAGGGAAACAGTTGTGGGATATTTATCATAAATATTCTATATTTGAATTTTTTGAATTTTTTTAGTATCGAGATACAGTATTTTTTATATAACAATTGTCGTTATGATTACCGATGTTTCACTAGTAACAATAGAAAACATTTAAAGTATTTAAAATATAAAAATATCAGTTTATTTGTTTATTTGTTTATTGTTGTTTAACGTCCCATTCAATAATCTTTCACTCATATGGATACATCACCAAATGCCGGTGAAGGGTTTCAAATTTTGGCCTATGCACTTTGTGCACTATGCACAGCCATTGCGCAGTGAATGTTCTTTAACGTGCCCACAGCTACTGTGACACGTGACCTCGGTTTTTACTGTCCCATTTGAAGGACAGGAAACTAAACTGCCGCCGGATGGACTCGAACTCACGACCTCACGATCAATAGTCGAGTGCGCTACCGACTGAGCCAGGCTGGCTAAAACAATATAAGATACTAAATCATAAATCGTAAGAATGTCCAGGATACATATACAACTCTGATGAATATTTTACAAACACAGACCACTGGATATCCAGGGGAATCAGGTGCCATGGAGGAGTGAGCATCCACTGTCCATGTAATTATTAATCATAAAATAATGTAATTCAATATATTACAGGTTTTTGTGATACAAACATACATTCATGTTTATCATTCACCCAAACTCAGATAGACTGGTAAAATTCAATTCAAGTCCGCAATATTTCAAACTATATAGCTGCCAATTATTTATGTGTAAGGAAATTATGTCTGTTTCATTTGATTGACACGCGCCATTGTTATTGATTGGTTTCACAACAGTTTTGTTAATACAACTAAAACGAAATGGGTTATTTAAATACATGGCTATTAATTCTCCTGTCATAACTGAATTATTTGAATACATTGATCATTTTACGCAGGATGTATTTATTCCAATGTCTATCCTTTTCAGATTTCGGGATATAAACCTTCTGCAATTATTATTTTTTTAATTTGAGTAGAACAGATAATCCATGACGTTCTCGGTTTCCAATGATTTCTTTTTCACATTTTTTACAAATTCTTCTTCTTCATTGTTGGGAAAATTCAATACATCGATCGCTATTGAGGAAAAGTTAAATTGTAGTTTATTTGATTTAGTCAGTGCCCGTATATTTAATATATTTAATCTTCTTTACCTTTCTAGTTCTGAATTGGTAATGAAAACATGGAGGGCTTATACTACAAACGGTAATGTAACGTCATAATAGAAATTCTTGCTTTTTGGAATTAGTCTTCCGGCGAATCGTTCTCCATGAATATGAATGGTCATTTACGGCTTTCGTCTTGTATGTAGGCTTTCATTGTGGGGAAAATAAATATTTAATAGCGAGGTATACATAAATTTATTTGAATATAAAAAGAGTGTTATCATAAATTATTTCATCTGAATTGAATCCTTATGTACATCTGGTCTTTAAATCTAAGAAGTTAAAAATAGGAAACATTACTTTTTATTCGTCTAGTCGTTTGAATTTTAATTTTCTGAAATGGAATTACGCGTGAAAATAAAAAAATTCTCCCAAAGGTGCCCCATTGTGAAATTGATCTGTGTATTGTTGTCAATGTTCTGCACATTTCACAAGTATAGAACTGAGTTTTATGCGTGATATGCAATAAGCAAATGTGAGTTACCTGTAAAGTGTGGGAAAAAATTAGACAGGAACATGCAGGTAGGATTTTAAATTTCACTTTTATCAAATCGACTAATTCTTAATTGAAAGTTTCTGGCTCCGACTTCACTTATATCATACCTGTATACATAAGGACATACAGATTGGTCCCTGGTTTACGTATGTCTGAAGGTAAGTGTGTATGTAGTTGTGTGACAATTTACGTTATTGTTTATGTTTGCTTCAATTTTATGACTATTCATACATCGGTACTGTCAATTTGGATATTTTTGATAACAAAGAAATGTAAGCAAATGACAGAATTGTTTTGTACTGACAAATTCTAGGTAGAATAATTATATATAGTTATATCAATATGTTCAGTAATTGAGATATACATTTCAGGTTGTTTTTGTATGCCCAAAAATCTTGTTCAACTCTAGGTTAGTGTCGTGTTTGTGGTGTCGTTGTAATATGCCGTGTGGTGTACAAGTGGTGCAGATATCAATCCGAGTGATTGTTTTTTGTCACTGGTTCTTCTGGGCAATAAATCATACTCAATTCATATTTCTTTACTAATGAATTCAATCTTGTTCGCAAATAAGAGATATTGTGGTTCCCATGTGGGGTACATTGGTGGTGCTAATATGGACACCAGTATATCTGGTGCCCCTCACATATTCATCAGGGCTATAGTTGTTTTATAAGCTAGAGGTATGTCTCAAGTTAATTTATCCTTGAAGCAATCTTATTCGACTGTTCGGTATATATATATATATATATATATATATATATATATATATATATATATATATATATATATATATATATATATATATATATATATATGTCAATGGGTTATTCAATTGATGTATTTCAACCTATGTCTTGCAAGAATGGTGCAGATTTCGGCGCACGATTCTGGCATCGATACCACTTGTCCAGGCTGTTTTACAAGCTAGATATTTTTTCCTTCATTTTTGATTATATATATAACTAAAATAACTAAAATTGAAGGATAAAATATCTAGCTTGTAAAACAGCCTGGAAAAATGGTATCGATTCCAGAATCGTGCGCCGAAATCTGCACCATATATATATATATATATATATATATATATATATATATATATATATATATATATATATATATATATATATATATATCACTTAGCAGATAACAAGAGGTCAAATTAACCGTAATTGTCAGTATATTTATTGTTGTTTGATTTAAGCACATTTTTACCGTCGAAGTTCAATTATTTTCAGCTAAGTTATATAATCTCAGCCAATGAAAATAAATCATCTAGAAACTGAAATCGTCAGCACAAATGCCTTTGAAAGACAGATTTAGTATTTAATTCAATCTTTAATTTATATGGTAATGGGATTAGAGGTATTGTCAGCAAATGACCATGATTACGTATTTAATGTTAGTGTTGGAAATCTAAGTAATCTTTCTTTTAAAACACTTGATATAAAACCATTTTATATCTTTGCCAAAATACATTCAGATTCAATTTGGAGGTTATAGATCTACTAATACCTTGTTTTATTTGAAAAATGTGTTGTTTGTTTACTTTAATCGTTAATTTATACCACAGAGAGAAATGTTATTCTGAATAGAGACTCCATAATCTTCTGTCTGAAACTCAGTCCTATGTTATGCCCTTGGGTCCTTACAATGAGCGATAAGGGAGCATGGATTTTATATGTAATTCAAATTTATCCGAATTTCATATAAAAATGATAAACTATTATCACGAAAGTGGATCTGATCTTACCGGGATTCCTACCAGTGTCCGTTCTTGAACGTGTGGGATTTACGTTTTAAATGTACGAGTAGGCAGAAAAGGATTCTTGCAGTATAGCACCGATCTAATTCTAACATACGACAATGTAGTTACTAAGATCAATTTTTGTCCTTTAAATAAAATAAATATCAAATAAATACAGACTCGACATTTCTTTATACATTCTTGATACCAGTTGCAGAAATAGATCACATTTGTACTAAATGAAATAGGATCCTAAATCAACAATTTCTGATCGATTTCTGTTTGTTTTGTGTCATTTAGGATAAACATAAAAACATTAGTCAACTTGTGTTTTTAGAATAGTAAATATTCTACACATCGGCGTAAGACTGTCTTGACTTTGAAATATTTGTAGTACGGGCTGTGATATTTTTACCAGGGTGGATGTCTGTAATATCTGAGCAACTTAACATGTATATGCGTCTTCCGGTTCCGCACGTACAGTGTCAGAAGGGACACAGCCCAATGTAAAAATAGTTAAAAGCAGTTGATGGCATACAAAAGGTAGATGACAGTGTAAATTGATGATCATCAGGGACACGTTTAACCAGTTAGAAAGTCTTGATCTGACCTCATAACAAGCTTGTTCGAATTTGCCTATATTTTTACCAAGGTAAACTGGCACATCACATCCAAGCTATGTCAAAAACCTAACCAGTACGGTCCTTTTTTTTTAGAAAATAGAATTACATACATAAATCGTTACTCCATGTATTACTTTAGTACCAGTCTGTCCCCTCTGTTATGATTCAACTAAAACTGGTTGGGTTTTTAATCCTGTTCCAGCTTACCTTTGTAAACATATACCTCGAAGTAAAGACTATCGTTTTAACATGGAAATCACGGTTATTGGAGTACATGTCTGGGTTTTTTTAGTTGCTTTGCTGTCCGCCAACATTCTTTTACTGTTAATGTGGAGCTACCATAGGGCTATGTTTCTGCAATGACACGTCTGATTTAGCATTGATTGTTCTTTTTTATCAATATAATGGACGTAAAGCAATTACTGATTACAATTATTTGTTATAACTCCGCCGGGATATGTTTTGGTGAAGCATTCCGGACATGGAGTACCTGTATGCATGTAGGTCAATAAAAGAACCACATATCACATCTAGTTCTGATGTATATCTTTGCTTAACATTGATTTGTTCAGTCACAGGGAGAGACGAAATAAAATACTCCTGCAATTAAAAGTATTGATGTATTGGAAAATAAATAAGAAAGGTAGGATAAAACAATACAGCTAGTAAAGAGTGCTTAGCGTAAAACTTAATGAGATATAACAATAAATAGAGTACTGTTTACTGTTCATGTACCCGTGTCGCATTGCCTAACGTCAGGAATACAAACCAAACGAAAGATCGTTCAGAACTACAAATGGGGTCGTTGTTGAAATAGATCTCAACGTGAATGCATATTTTACTTAAAAGACTTGGCTTAAATTAGAACATTGAACATTGATTAGCAAAAATTAATATTTAGAAGATGTCTAAGATTATCATTGGCTTACAGTTGATTATCCTATCGTAAAAAGTTTCAGTGTTTATGATGATTTTCCCTTCACTCACCAGTTTGTTTTGTTTTATGTTCACTGTCGCTACCAATTCGTCTTCCATTAAAATTGGACCATCACTTTATCATTGGAGAATTGTTTACATAAAATTGTAATACTTAAGCCAGTAAGAACATTGTCAATAAGGAGACAGAATAATTGAAAAAAAAACATACAATATATGTAATACTCAGTCATTGAAAATTATTCAGGAGAACGAGAAATGAGAATTAAACATTATGGTAGGGTACATACAAATAGCTGGGGAACATTTGGATCCCCGTACTGACAAGTCTATTCGAACACGCCTTTCTTAGAATAACAACAAGATTCCACTGAATTGACTGTAATAAGGAACATATATGTTTTTGTTGATAACGACTAACAATCTTTCAATTGACATATGGATTTGGTCTGACTTAAGATTGTCGTTTGTAACAACTTTTTGACATTAGAAAAATATCATCCTCAAGATACATGACAGTTACGGTAATCTGTGTTCGGTGCCATCAATCAAAACATACAATCAATATCAACTAAATGTGTATTTTATTATATTGATTGCAATAGATTATTTGTAAATTTTATGAATTTCATAAATCAGAATCAGATCATGATACACTTAATTATTCACGGAGATCACTGCATTAAGAACATGGGCAATTTTTAGTACTATAGTCTGGAGTATGTACAACTTTCTTATTTTAGATGAACAGTATTCAAAATGCCAAAGCATTTAATGCAATAAAAATACAACTCTGTACAACTCAAAATCTCAAACACTGAGTTCATCAAGTACATTTATCAAGTGGAAGGCACAAGACTCAGATCCCACAATATCAGTAGTTAAACAAGAGATAACCAAATATCACATGACAAACTAAATGTTTTATTATTGGTTGGACCGACAAGCAATATTTTTATACTGGTTAGCCTGAACAGCAATTCTTCGGAATTGGTTAGCCTGAACACCAATGCTTTGGTTTGGTTAGCCAGGCAAGTAATGTTTCAGCATTGATTATCGTCACAATGTTTTAGCAGTGGTAAGCCTGAACAGCAATGCTTTAACGTTGATTTGCGTGACAATGCTTTCGTACTGGTTTGTCTAGCAATGTTTAAGCATTGGATAGCATGCCAAGCAATGTTTAAGCATTGGATAGCATGCCAAGCAATGTTTAAGCATTGGATAGCATGCCGAGCAATGTTTAAACATTGGATAGCATGCCGAGCAATGTTTAAGCATTGGATAGCATGCCGAGCAATGTTTAAGCATTGGATAGCATGCCGAGCAATGTTTAAGCATTGGATAGCATGTCGAGCAATGTTTAAGCATTGGATAGCATGCCGAGCAATGTTTAAGCATTGGATAGCATGCCAAGCAATGTTTAAGCATTGGATAGCATGCCAAGCAATGTTTAAGCATTGGATAGCATGCCAAGCAATGTTTAAGCATTGGATAGCATGCCGAGCAATGTTTAAGCATTGGATAGCATGCCAAGCAATGTTTAAGCATTGGATAGCATGCCAAGCAATGTTTAAGCATTGGATAGCATGCCAAGCAATGTTTAAGCAGTAGTTAGCCTTAACAGCAATGTTTCATCATTGATTATAGTGGCAATGTTTTTAGCAGTGATTAGCCTGACAAACAATATTTTAGAAGTGGTTAAATTGACAAGCAATGTTTTAACAATGGCTAGCCTGACAGGTGATGTTTTAGCAATGGTTAGCATGACAGGTGATGTTTTAACAATGGCTAGCCTGACAGGTGATGTTTTAGCAATGGTTAGCATGACAGGTGATGTTTTAAAAATGGCTAGCCCGACAGGTGATGTTTTAGCAATGGTTAGCATGACAAATAATGTTTTGTTAGTGGTTAGTAT